>JAVSCE010007449.1:0-11349 GCA_032199065.1 Smutsia gigantea | reverse complement strand
GGCATGAGCCAGTTTGAGGCTCTCATCAAACTAGTTTCCCCTTCAGTTCCCCCTGTTAAACCCCGCTCCATGATAACTGGAGAAAGAGGTCACAGGGACGCAGTGTAAGTGCTGACGCAGCCCCAAACCCAGCCACTCTCTCTGGGCCCTGGTCCTTTCCCACCCTGACACAGGGAGCACTGGGGGGTGTGGGTCCCAGGCCACATAGGAAGATGGCAATCAAATTGCCCCAACACTTCGCACAGAGAAAACAGATTAAAATGCTGCTGCTGGGCTGCCTCCAGAGAAAACCGAATCCCCAAGGTAGGGTTGGGGGGGCGGCTGCCGCAGCCCCAGCAGGCAAAAAAGCTGAAAGGCAATAGGGCCGTGTGCCCTCTACTCGGTGGGCATGGTGGGGGCCTGCTGGCATGCGTGTGACTTCACCACGAAGCTGTTTGCCCAGCGCCAGCTGGTGCAGCTGCATCCTTCTCCCCAGCTTCCTGAGGCTACCCTGAGTCACTGCCCAGCTCCAGGGCTGGCGACACCCTGCCCCTGCCCCGGCTCACCCCCACACCACCACCCTACTCAGCAAGAGGGGAACAGGAAGAAATCTGGGGCTGTCTGATGCCCCCATCCCAGGTGCAGCTCCACATACCGTGGCAGACCTTTGGGCCTCCCTCCTGGCCTGGGTTCCCCGCCAATTCTGGGAAGGAAGGCAGAGAGACCATCCTTGCTCTCAGATATTTACCCTTGGCTGGTCTCCACTTCCACCTCCCAAAGGCCAGGCAGGGCCCCACTCAGCAGGCCGGTGAGGAATTGGCAAGAATGAGAGTCCCGAGCCTGGCCTGGCCTCGCCTTTGGTATTTTTGCAGCTGGAGACTATTAGTTCCAAGCAAAAATCCTTTGTTATCCAACCCCACTCCACCACATTATTTTCCTCTCAAAGACCAGATTCCTCTGCCTGCCCCACCATATACATGCACACACTCACATGCACACATCCACTTAGCCACACCTACCACTCCAAGGCCAGTTTGAAGAGATGGGCTTAAATTGGGACAGGGCACTTCCCTCCCAGGCTCCCACACAGGCAATGACCCAGCCACTGCCCTCTATCCTGTGGCATTGGCCCAGAGGACCTGAACATTGTGGCCCATGGCCCTGCATGGCCAGAGGGTAGCTATGGCAGGGCTGACCCACCCCTGAGCACCCACCAGAGGGCTCTGGCCAAGGGCATCAAATCCTGAAAACAGGAGAATCTAAGGCAAACCCAAGGGGACGGATGCTGAATTGTAGGAGGAGTTTGAGGGGGTCTGGGGACCCAGGAGCTAGGAATTCCAGCACAGAAAATGAGGCTTGTAAGCTGGGAGGGGAACAAGACAGAGGACAGACCACAGCCGGCCTGTGATGTCACAAAGGACTTTCAGTTCCAGGCCCCAAAATAGACCTGGGGTGTATGTTTATAATTGCAGAGCCCTCCCTGAAGCCCCCCCAACCCAAATGCTTAGCACTCTGCACTTCCCACAACTCCAGGTTTTCTCAACTTCTCCATCATTCACATTGTGCAAGAGGCATTTCCCTAAATAGTGGCTGCTTTCCCTAAAACAACACTCCCCCCATTCCCAAGACCCCAGCTTCAGAGGCAGGACTCCAGTCGCTCTCCCTAAAACCATCTGGGGTAAGCAGGGGGCCTTTGTGCCCTAAGGAAATACCACCCAACACATCTGCACACCTGAAGACTGTAAGACAGGGCACAAGGTGAGGAAGGAGAATCCCATTCCCATAATAACCACATTCATATCTGGCCCTTCGTCCAGGAAACTTCCCACCTCTCCCCTCACTCTGCTTGTCCAGCCGGGCTCTGCACACGGACAGCCTGGGTTGAATCCTGTTCTGTCACCTTCCAGCAGTGGCTACGGGCAAGTCATTGAGTGTCTGAGTCTCAGTCTGCTCATCCGTGCGATGGGACGGTGCATTAGCAGCACTTAGCACAGGCCTGGGCACAACGGCCACTCCCCAAAGGGCGCTGTTGTTTGCACCATCCTCCCTCACCTCATCCCCATCCTTCCCTACCTTCTCCACCAAGGTACCCTCTGTGCCTGCAGCCAGGGCCCTGTGACCTCCAGCTAGGTGGGTCCTCCAGAGAGCAGTTTGGGGCTAATGCCCACTATCCTCAAGCCTCAGGCCAGGCCCCCAGAAGGAGTGGTCTGTCCCACAGGCTCCCAGAAGCTCAGAAGTGCCTTTTATCACAGCTTGTTTACCTGCCCACAGGCACTGAGAGGGCAGGGCGCTGTCTTTCATCTCTGCCCCCAGCGCCTGACACAAAAGTACTGATTCATTCAACAAATATTTGTTGAATACTTAATCCTCACTCAGTTAGTTGTCCTAGACCTGGGACATCACTTTTTCCCTTCCCTTCTATGACCAGGATCCTCCTTCTCTGGCACTGGGACACCCCAAGTCAGAGGAGAAGGTGTCTGTCTGGTAATCCTCCTGCTTGTCAGAGTCACTCAGGGATCTCACCCCCAGGGCTGGGGGAGAAGACAAAGAGCCTGGGGCCTTAGCAGGTGGGGAGGAGACTGCCAGACAGGCCTGGCAGAAGCTTTGCTAAGTGGCACATCTTCACGCTCCTGTTTCCTGCTGGGTCCTGACTTCAGCTCTTCTTGTTCCTGCACGAAGTCCGGAGCTCAGCCACACCTTGTCACCTCTGTCTCCTGAGCCCCCTTGCTGCCCTGCTTGTACTGGCTAGCCGTGGTCCACAAAGGCTTCAGTCCTGGGTCCTGGGAACGAGACGCAGGATTCTGCAGCTCTGATTCAGATCAGAACCAGGGTCTTCCTGCTATTGAGAAATCCTTGCTGGACTCTTAAAAATCTCTCTTGCTTAAGTTCCTTTCTTTGGCTTAAGCAGGGAAGGGAAGTAGGCTGGGTGGAGTGGGAACTTCAAGGAGACAGCGGGGGAGGAGAAGCTAGGGCTGGCCTGGCCAGGGAGAGGAGAAGGGCTGTGAGATGATTGGGAAACTTCGGAAGGGAAGGGAAGCCGAAGTCCCAGTATGCGGGAGGCACAATGCCAAAGAGTGGCTGATGAATGCCCCCCAGGAGTCTGACACTTCGTGGGTGAGGAAGGCCAAGGAAGGGAGTGGCTGGCGCTCACATACAAGGTCTGGGAGTGTTCTATAGGCACACGGTAGGAGGCTGACAGGGCCTGGGTGCCCAGTTCAGTGGGAAGGTAGCTCCCCTTCCAGCCGAGATACGGGCTCATCCGACTCAGAGGGGCTACTCTCTGCCTTCCCTCTAGACAAATGATTTCCTGTTGTGATTTTAAGTGCACATACACACAAAGGAAAGAGGGAGGGAAAAGTGAAGTTGGCCAGCTGGACTTGGGGACCCATTTCGCAACCATGCTGCCTGCAGCCTAAGGGAGCTCTTCTGGGCTTCCCTGCCTACCTCCTCCTTCCCCATGCAGCATGGTGTAAGGAAGACATGCTGGGGCCCCTCTGGGCCCCCCAGATCATCCCTTCATACACAGTCCAAGACTAAGGGACTCCAGCTAACCTTATTTCCTTCATGGCGTCTGTTTGCAGCATCAGAACTGCCCCTCACACACGCACACCTTCCCAGGGCCCCCTCCCACATCTGTCCTCATTCTTTCCACAAAGGACACACCTGAAAAGCTGAAGGAGGGCAGATCAGAGGCATGCAGCCTAGGAAATGCAGGGCTGGAGCGGGGTCAGCAGACTTGACCTCCAGCCCTGCTTGGGGCAGCCCTGCTGCGTGGGGCCTGAGGCTCCTTGAGAGGTTGGTCAGAGGTTGGGGATGGGGGAGCAGGCCAGGCCTGGCTTGGGTGCTACCAGGTCCATTGACTCCTCTGGGCCTCAGTTTCCAGAACATCCGTCTTTTGTGTATCACCTTCAAAATGCTTGATATGTTTACATACAGCTTGCAATATCGTTACCTACTATTTCTTTAAATCAAAGCACTTTTCTTATTTTGCTGCATCGTAGCCAATCTATAAAATAACAGATTTGACATGCTAGTTATAGGAGTGTTCTAATGGGTATTAAATAAAAGCATAACTATAACAATAAAGGATGTGTGTCCACCACATATGACGTAAAGCCAAGGCACCCCCTGCTCTGGGAAAGGCAGTATTCAGAACCGGGGGTCAGCCTCGGTCCTCCCTAAAGGTCTTCTGGCTCTCACCACCATGTTTTGCAGCAATGGTGGAATCGGGGTTTTCAGAGACTTTCCCACCTGCTGGAGAAGGATGGGCCCTGGGGTCACATCTCAGGAGGGAGGGGAAGCGATGAGGACTGGGTCCTTAGGACACCCTCCCTCCCAGTCTGGGCCACGAAAACCAAGGGCTGGCTGCGGGAAGAAAGGCTGGCAGCCCAGCTCAGTGAAGGAGGCAGGTACACACGCACTCACACGCACACTTCTCAGCACACGTGAACATGCTGGCCAGTGAGTCCTTCAACTCTTGAATAGAAACAAGAGCTGGGATGAAGCCTGGAAAAGCAGCTGCCGCGATGGAGCCGCTCCTTGAAGCTGCGCCACCCGCCGCAGGGCACTGGAGGGGCCCTTCGGGCGCAGGGACTCAGAGCAGGCCTGGCACACACACACCCCAGCATCCATGTGAAACAGGCTCACTTCCTGGCCTCCTTCCTTCTTTCTAGTCTATTTCTGTTTTTAGAGTTTTCTCTAGGGCAGGCTCCCCTACTTCCCATACCAGCAGGGGAGCTTCCTTCTGCCTCCTGGCCTCCCTCTGCCTCTAGGCCTCTGGGCATCAGCGCCTCTCAGTTGTTGGGCTCCTCCCTCCAGCCCAGGGTCCAAGGGAGGTCACAGTCGGAGCCAAGAATAGGAGTGCAGCGAGGGCTCCCCCACCCGAGGACAGAGAGAAAGCGGCAGCCTTTCTTCTCCATCCCGCTTGGGGAGCTAATTACCGGCCAGCAGCCCACTGCACAGGTGAGCGCCTGGGCCCGGCCACCGTGCACCCTGGGCCAGGCCATTCAGCCTCTCCTGGGAAGGGAGATGAACTGGCGATTAGGGGAGGGTGTTAGGGGAGAGACACTTTCGACATAATCAGTTTGTGGGATGAGAGCAGAACAACCAGCCTCAGGGTGACAGGCAGACGTGCAGGTGGGGGCAGGGCAGGGAGGAAGGGACAGAGGCTGAGGCAAGAGGAACCCGCTCACTCACACCCTTAGCATTTCTCCCCAGAGCTCTTGGTCTTTTCCTGCCTCCTGGACTCTGCCCCAGGGGAGCCCAGTAAATCTAGCAGACTGGAAGGCCAGGCTCTATTTGCCAAGGGAGGGGTACTTGCCTGAGGCTATTTCCTGCTACTCCTGGGGAGGAAGTCAGGAGAGGGGGCCAGGCTAGAGTGAAAGCCGAGAAGGTTCCCATCAGGGCATCCCCACCAGCTGCCTACCTGTAAGCCTGTTGTCTGGCCCTGAGGCACGGAGGGAACTACCTGAACTCTTTGCCCAGACAGGCCTGTTGGGTGGGGCCGTGAACAAGGAGCAGGGAAAGGGCGGCGGAATCATGGGGTCCAGCCCCAGCCCTACCCTGTCGTGGGGTTCCATGATCCCACCCCCAAAGAACTCAGCGCACCAGGTGTGGCAGCCCTCACACCAGCCCTGCCAGGAGGACACGTGTCAGACCCAGGTGTACCTTGACCACCAACAGTCGGAGGACACCAGAGGGACGAGGAGCTGCAGCCGAGGTGCGGCCCATGTGGTGAGGCTGCAGAGGGTGAAGCTCTCAAAGGAACCCCTGCTCCCCCAGAATGGAACCCTATGTCCTCCTGGGGGCTTTGTCTTCTGTGGTGATCATCATATAGGTACCCAGTGAAGAAATTTAAAAGTCTTCTAGACAGACTGAAGATTCACAATCCTAAACCTCACATGGGCCACCCTCTGGTTACCTCTGGCTTTTGCTTTGATTTATCTCATTCGGACAGACAAGCTCAAACCCATGAGGCAGATCAGGAAACCAAAGCAGAGGGGCATTCTCATTTACTCAAGGTCACAGATCAACCACAGGCCAGATCTTCCCCGTTGGCCCAGTGGCGCATTTCCTGGGAATGTGAGGGTGCCAGATGTTGTGTTTGTTTACGTAACAACATCTGAGGTGAGCAACACGGCTCCAAGCAGTGGGTCATGCCCTGGCTCCAACCCAGTGGGTCATGCCCTTTTCCTCCCACCCCTAAGACACCAGAGCACAGTCTAGGGAGGGAGCCTGAATGGGTACACCTAGGGTGTTTTCAAATGCTCCCAGGGCAGGGCCCTAGTGCTCATTGCTTCTCTTCTTGTCTCATTTTGTCACCAAGCCCCCAGAAAGAGCCTCAGGACCCCACACCCACTCTGCAGCAGAGGGTCCACCCGGGCGATGGAACGTGGAGGTAGACCCAGACAGGCCTGACTCCTTTGCCCTCGGCCACAACTGAGCAAGTCTCCAGGCCCTTCATTTCCCTTGTCCTGGCTCCCGCTGCACGGGAAAGCCCCTATGCAGTCTAATCAACACTCCTCCCCTCCCTCTGAGAAGGGACAGTCCCTGGTCCCTGGAGATTGACCCTTCACTGCCCCCTCTGCCCTCATTTCTCCTATGAGGTTTTCATTAGGCCTGGGCCAGAACTGCAGGCGCCATGCAGAGACTTGGCTCTGAGAGAAGGGAGGAGGCATGGCCACGATTCTGCTCCTGCCCCAAACAGACATCATCACGGACAGCCCCTGCTTTGGCCTCAGTCAGGGCACTCTTGCTTAGGTTCCTGCTCCAGACAGGGGTCATCCTGTCTAACCCTCTGCCTCTGTCCCAGACAAGCTTCATCTGGCCCATCTCCCCTGCCCTCCCTGCTTTCCAAGCTCAGGACTCACGGTGCAGGCTGAGGGAAATGTTGATGGTGTGTTCATCCACGAAGCCCTTCAGGCCAGGCATGCGGGCACACTTGAGCTGCGTCTGGGCAGCACTGTCCCCAACGTGCACCCAGCACACCGTCTCATTGGTATAGCTGAAGTCCATGGCTGTGGTCTGCCGTGTGCTAGTGGGTGTGATGGTAGACACCTGGGCTCCGCTCAGGTACGTAGCCAGGATGTTCTGAGAGTTGGCAATCAGCAGCACAGGGGGCCGGTCTACGGGCTCTGTAGATGGAGGAGAGAAGGGTAGGTGCAGCAAGGGGCCCTAGGACCTCTCAGACCCTCTGCATCATGCAACAACACAGAAGGGGCCCAGCATGTGGCCAGGTGACTGCACCTACCATTCTTGGCCTTGCAGGAGCGGTTATCTGGCTGCAGCAGGTACCCTTCCACACAGCCACACGTGAAGGAGCCGTCCGTGTTGGTGCAAAGCTGGCTGCAGGTGCCGTACACAGAGCACTCATCAAAGTCTGCCGGGAAAAGGGCAAGGGCACAGTCATTTCCGGGGCACGCGGGCAGGGATGTGGGTGCCCTCGGATGCCACATGGGTGTGTTCTTTCCCACCTCTACTTTGGAGAACAATTTGACAAACTTTATTGCAAGACATGTGCCAACTGTATCACCTCGTAAGTCCAGACTTGGACTCTACCCTACAGAAATGTGCAGTGACATGCCCACTATCCATTCATTCAGAAAGGATATCTTTACTACCTGCTATGTGCAAGGCTCTGGGGATATGTCAGTAAATAAAACACATTCAAATTTTTGCCCTCATGAAATTTAAACTCTGATAAATGAAGTCTTGTTATTAAAAAAAAAAAAAAAGGTAAATTATATATCAGAGGTGTAGAGAGTGTAATGGAAAATGACTGCTGTTATGGAGAAAAATCAAGCAGAAAAAGGGGATAGAGAGTGCCGGCCCTGATTTTAGAGTGGTCGGTGATAGCCTCACTGAGAAGGGGGCATTTGTGCAAAGACCCAAAGGAGGTAAATGTAAAACAGAAAAGTTTGCACTGTTTGGGACAGAGAAAAAGTGAGAATGTCTTGCTTATCAGCAGGGAGATGGCCTAGGAAACTGTGGAGGTAGTCACACATCACAGAGGTTTTGAAGAACACGAGGTAGATCTCTACATAATAACATGGAAATTCTGTAGAACACACTGAATGAAAAAATTCAAAGAAAGGTATGTACAGAATGATGTGTATATAAAAAAGAATGCATTCACATAAACAATACTTTCAACTGGACTTCTGAGAGTACATGCATACAAATGTACAGAAGGCATGGAAGGAGAGAGAAAACAGGTAAAAGAGTTGGCCTCCAGAGATGGGAAAGGCACCCAGAACCGAAGACAGTCTGAAAAAGGGGACTTTGGTTTTATCTATAATGCTTTAATTTTTTTTACAAGAAAACTCACATATGACTTATATAAATTTAAGAAGAATTTTTAAACGTCTGGTGGAAGCAGGGCTCTCAGTCACGCCCTGAAGCTGTAGAGCATGTAGCCATGCCTCCTCTCTGGCACCTTCCATCTCCTTCCCTCTCACCCCCCAGCACAACCCCTGCCCACTGACCCTGCACCGCGCCCCCTGCATACACGGGCGTGCACACAGCACACACTCACAAACCTTTGCAGGTCTTGCCGTCTGCCTGCAGTTGAAAGCTGTTGTTGCAGTAGCAGGCGGGCCCGTTGAGTGTGGGGACACAGTGGTGCTGGCAGCCCAGCTGAGAACATTGTCCTTGGAGCTCTGTGTGGGGGCAGGTGACACACACTCAGGCCCCCAGACCTTCCAGCGACCTTTCAGAAACCACTTCCAAGGCATGCAGTGTCAAAGAGGGCAGGGGCTTAAGAAACATCTACTGTGTTAGCAAGTGAGGAACTGAGACCCAGGAAGGGCATGACAGGCCCAAGGTCGTATAGCCGGACAGAGGTTCTAGTACTTTGTGGGGGGCAAAAGGGAGCGGGCCAGTGAGTCTTATCCCCCTCAATACTTCTTGTCCGCACCACTCAGGGACCATGATGTTGGCTCCAGGGCCAAGGCTGAAGAGTGGGCATGGAACTGAGTCTCTCCCGGCAGGACCACAGCTCTGGTCCGGAAGAACCCCTCCAGCCCATCCGTTGAGCCCTAGAAGCCTCAGAGAGAAGGCCCAAGGTCGAGGTGGAATATAGGGGGAGGAGCAAAACTTGTTCCCTCAGGTCCTTCTCTGATCTTCCTCCTGCCACTGACCCACTTCCACGGGGAGACCAGAGGCAGAGGTGAGGAGAGCAGCTGCCCCCCAGACCAGCGACCCAATTAATGGCCTTGCGTGGGCCCAGGGGGCCTGGCCACAAAGACCCCTTTGTCCAATGGCCTCGCACCCCCGCTCCCCCCTCCCCCCCACCTGGGAGAGAGCTGCAGAGATGCTAAGACGTTTAGATGCTTTAAACCTGCCAGGAGCTGGGATGGGAGGCCAGGCCCCAGTTATTCCTCCTCCTCCCCACTTCCACCCGAGAACCAAATGGCTGCCTGCCCAGTCCTCCCCCACAAAGCAGGAGAATATTGTTTGTTCTGGAAAATCGAGCAGGGTTTCTCTTCTGGATATGGGGTAGAAGGACAAGGAAGTCCACTTCTGTTAGAGAAAGGAGCCCAAATCCTATGTTCTGAGGTTCTTTGTTCTGACACTGAAAGGAATTTGGAAGGAAGCAAACTGATGAAGCGGGATGTGCGTGGCACTGAGGTCGGCCCCGGGCCCACACTCTGCATCCCATCCCAGGAGCTTCAGGCAAAAACATGCAAAACAAACCAAAGGAAAGTACAAAAATCTTCCACAAACTCCCTTGCTCCGCACTCCCTACCCTCGGCGAACAGGATCCAGATGTGTCTCCTCCCATGGGCAGATGTTTTCTGACACTGGACACCATCCCCACCCAGGGAAGACTGGCCCACCCCCAGGGGCTTGCAAAGCCAGCCTCCTGCTCTGGGCCTCCTGCTCTAGGCGGAGACCTTGAGCGCGGCAGAAGGAAGAAATCAGTATTCCGGACTTGCAGGCCCGAAGCTCTGCCTTCCCTCAGGGGAATCCTTCCACATGGTCCATGGGGGTCTTCAGGGGAGGAGAGGCAGAGCTGGTGACCTGGGCTGCAGGTAGGAAAGAAGCTTGACTGATCATCCCAAGGTTTCCCCCTCAGCTTGGGTGACTTTCCCATCAAGTAGCTTTAGGGTGCCTCAAAGATCTGCAGTTCCTGGGGAATGCCTTCAGGAACACTGGCAGGGAGGCCAGGGAAAGAAGCTATGGACCCCAGCTCCAGCTTCGACCACAGCATTTGCTCTTCTCTGTTCATACTCAGGTTTCACACAAGAAACTGAAGGAAGAACCCCACTATGTCCCCCCCAGAAGTAAGAAAACACTGATCAAATGTAAAGCTTTCATTTTACCAGTGGGGTGTGGAGAGGGGCAGTGACTTGTCAAGCACACACAGCTGAAGAGACGCTGTGGGCCTGTACTGAGGCCTACAGGGCTGCTGGCCAAGCTCCACGCCCACAGGGCCCACTGATTTGGGGCAATTCTGTGCAGGGGAGCAGGACGAGGCCTCATTCCCCCTGGGTGAAGACAGTGTTCAGATAGCAGGCTTTTAAACCCGTGAGGTGCTCGGCTGAGAACTCTTACATCCGCCTGGAGCAGGACAGGGGGAAGAGCCTTACCGCGGCAGTGAGCCCCTTCATCTGAGCCGTCCGCGCAGTCCTGTGCTCCATCACAGAGGCGGGACATGGGGACACAGAGCTCGGCGCCCAGGCAGGTGTGCTCATTCGGCTGACATCGCTGGGCCTTACTCTGAGGGCCTGGGGACAGGTGGAAAGGCTAGGGTGAACAAGCTGGCTGTGGTGGCTGTCTGGCCAGCTATTCATGGGGGACAGATAGGGACTGACCCTGCAGTCAGACTCTGCATTTTTTAGATCTCAGGAGGCTTCGGGGACTGGTCAGACTGTCACACCTAGAGCTCTGCTATGCCCTTCCCAAGAGTAGCCATACACCTGGGAGCGGCCAGGTTGCGGGGTGAACCAGGCCTTCGGCAGAGTCCATTCCCCAAATGTCCTACGCCTATGGACCCCCAAAGCCTCCACACTATATATTCAGGAGACAGGTTAGAAGTGACAGGTTTTGATGAGCTGAGGAAAGCAGAGCCCATGGCAGAGAAGCTCAAATGTTAAAGAACACCTTCCTGCAGCTCCCGGGGCCACAGAGCTTAGGGCTGAGAGGCAGACCAGGTCTTCTAGAACTGCACTGTCCAATGCACAGCACCAGCCATATGTGCCTATCGAACCGTTGAAATGTGACTGCTTTAAACTTAAGTATAAAATATAAAGTATAAAATACACATTGGCTTTTGAAGACTTGCCACCACACATACACAAACGAATGCAAAAGCTTTCATTCATAACTTTATATGAGTAATATACCTAAACAATCATATTTTAGATACAC
>JAVSCE010007448.1:0-74968 GCA_032199065.1 Smutsia gigantea | reverse complement strand
AGGCCAAGATCCTCCCTCATCTTCCCATCACACTACCCCCCCAAATAAAAAGAGGTAGCAACATTGGCATTGTTGAGCTGGGACAGGGGACATGGCTTGCCCAAGTTCTGTTGATCTGAGACAGGAGACATGGCTTCCCCCTGCCATTGCACCTGCCCCCATCCGCATCAGTTTGCTACCTAATCTCGCTGCCGCCATGTAGAAATCTGTACCTGACGGCCCATAAGGCTACCAAACCTATGCTTTGGGAAATTCTCAAAACTTACCAGGGCTCTGCCCTAATTTGTATGCATACTTGCCTAAGCAAGGC
The DNA here is from genome assembly GCA_032199065.1 of Smutsia gigantea. NCBI lineage: Eukaryota > Metazoa > Chordata > Mammalia > Pholidota > Manidae > Smutsia > Smutsia gigantea. Next base: position 74,658 of record JAVSCE010007448.1, on the reverse strand, counting down.
CCAATATCCTCCATCATCTTCCCACCACACTACCCTCCCAAATAAGAACAAACTTTCCTTTCTGAGACTAAAACCTCGGGTCTGCACCCCACTTTCTGAGCTGGGGATAGAGATGTCAGATGGAAGCACTGGACTAGGAGTCAGAGGCAGTACCTGCCCCCTACTTTATGAACTGTAGGTTTTGCATCTATAAAGTAGGCTACCTAATAATTGGAAAGTAATGGATTGTAGAGTAAACGGGATCATTTATGAAAAATACCCTGTAAACTGCAGAGGGCCTCAAGGCCGCCCAAAGGTCAGGGAGTGTCATTATTAAGAGTGACTAGGAATGATGTCGGGGTTCGCGGAGCGGAAGCTATACCCAGACTCTGCGTGTTGGGGAACTGTGAACCCAGACCAGTTCCTCCGCGCTACCGGCCCTGATCAGAACCGGGCCTTAGTGTTGGGGAAAGGCAAACCTTCTTAGAGGTTCCTTTGCGGGGTGGGGGTTGGGGGGGGTGGGGCAAGGGAAGACTCAGGCTAATGGGGGCCGCAGGGCCTGGGGGTTGCAGGGCTGGGGGCGGCGGGCAGGGCGTGGTGTTGCTGGGGGCCTAGGAGGCGGGACGAGGAGCTGCGGAGGGGGCGTGTCCAGGCCTGGCTCTGCCCAGTCTCCCGCCGGACCCACACCCCCTCCCCCGCCGGGCCCGCGGGGCCGCTGTGCCACTGCAGGCGGCGCAGGGTGTGCGCGCGGCGGCGGCTGCTGGGCCGGGCTCCACCGGGCCCTTTGTGCTGCGCGGGGCGGAGGCGGCTGTGTCCGTGGGAGGGGCCAGAGGAGAGGGCGGTGTCCCGGGTCCGCCTCGCCGCTGCGGCAGCCCCCGCCCCCGTCCCGCCCGGCTCGCGGCAGCAGCGTGGCCGCGGTGCGGCGTCAGCGACATTGGCGGCGGCGGGGCGGCACGCGCGGGTGTTTATGTCGGATCGCGGTGGCCCCCAGCAGTATGGCGGACTACCTGATCAGCGGCGGCACCGGCTACGTGCCTGAAGATGGGCTTACCGCGCAGCAGCTCTTCGCCAACGCCGACGGCCTCACCTACAAGTAAGCGCGGGGGGCCTGGGCCCCACCTCGGTGCAGGCACCAGCACGCCACGACCCCTCTGCCCCGGCCTTGCACGTGCACCGCTCCCCCTTTCGGTGACGCCCGCGTTCCTCGTCCCCATTCGAGAGACTCGAGCGGTGGGGGGGCGGGGAGGGCTGGGCAAGGGAAGGAAAGCGGCCCGCGCCAGGAGCAGACGGACGTGGCACAGCGACATCGCGGCCCTCGGTGCTATGTCCCGTTTCTGGCCAGATCCGGGTCTGGCCTGCCCTCTTCTCTTCTCATGGGCATCTTGGCCTCATGGAGGGGGCCTTGGGGCATGTGGAAACGCAATATGTGGGAGTTATGGAGAGACTTTTCCCAGACATAGGTCTAGGACACCCTCTCACTCTCAACATCACCGTGAGGACAGAGGGGGCCCAGCTAAGGCAGCTGCTTGGGTGTTGCTCCCAGGAGAGGCCCAGCTGGGCAGTTGGGATGGCTCCTTCTTCCCACTGTCCTGTCCAGCCCTCTTAACACTTGTGCCATTCATGATCTGCCCACAGGTTATTAGCACTGGTGTCTCCCCTCGACTCCCTCCCCCCATGAGTATTCTGTGACTCCCACCCCCGCAAGCCCACCTGGCATGGGATTTTGGAGGAGGATGGGACCTATCTGCCTCAGGCTCCGTTTGTTTTTCCATTTGCCCTGGGCCAGTTGTCCTGCAGGCTGCAGGCCTGGCACTAACTCTCCTGGCTGCAGGACTGTGTGCATGCCAGGAAGGAGCATCAGAACCTGGGACTGGGGTGGAGTGGGGATGCTGGCAAGCCAAGAACCTCCTGCCCTGTCCTCTGCCAGTCCCTTCCCTCTCCTATGAGCGCTCCTGCTTGGCTGGCAGTTCCCCTAGACACCAAGATACCCAGTCACTCCTGAGGAGTGTCTCCTCTTGCCTCTTGAGAGCTGTGGTGTGGGCCGGGTGAGGGATGTATATAATGCCTAGAAAATGCTAAGTGGCCCAGACTCCAGCATTTCTTTTCTGGCCTCCAAGTGAGCCACAGAGGCCTTTTTCCTGTACAGAAGAAGGGCTGCCAAGGGGCAGGAGCAGTTAAGATTCTTAATTTCTTTGGTGGTCTTTGATATGGGGGAGACAGTATCCCTCTGATGTATTTTTCACTGGAGTCTCCCAGGGAAACTCCCTAGGGAAATTCCTAGGAGTTTCTCTAGGCCTTGAGGCAGGTTAAATACCCAACCGCTCCCACCCACCCTGTAGTTTTTCCTTCTAACACTGGGGTGCCTGCTGCTTTGCTTAGTCCAGTAGGGAGTTTTCTGAAATGTGGAACATTTGCTTTGGGGTATGACTGCCAAGGATTCTGTGATTTTAGGCAGATTGAGTCCATGGGGTCCCTGGGCTGTGGCCGTAAGCCTTGCCATACCCATGCAGGCCTGCACTTACCTTCTGGAATTTGCTGTGATCGCGGCCCACCCTAGTGTTGGCAGCTGCCAAGCTTTGGCTGGGGCCCCAGTGTCCTGATCCTAACCACAAGGCCTGTTCCTCCTCTTTCCCATCCCAGGCCATTTCTTTTGGTTTCTCCAGTCCAACTGGGCAAACATTTCAGAGTGCTTGTGCTGTCAGAACATGTCCCAGGCTCAGCCCCCTGGGGTCTCTCCATGCTCTTCTGAACCCTGTGTGACTCAGCAGCCCCAGCACTGGGTGGTGCAGCTCTCCTGTGCGTGTGCTGTCCATGCCATATCGCACTACCAAGTTGTTCTCAGTTTCATTGCATGCTTACTTACTGTCTGCCCCCGATCAAGATTGAGAAGTTTTCAAGGGCAGGCACTGTATCTGCTGTGTGTGGCCAACTTCTGTGTTCCTTGATGAACTCTGAGCCCTAAAGGCAATGGACAGTTGGGGCCAACAGTGTTGGGGGCACCCCAAGTCCAGAGACCTCCTGCTGCCTCTGGCTGTAGCTCTCTGGGCAAGACTTGGCAAGATGCAGTGGGAGGCATGAGAGTGCTTCAGCCCTGATTGGGCAGCAGGAATTAGGGCTCCAGTCTCTATGCTTTTCCCTACCCCAGTGTTGCCTCCCCTGCCATGGGAGGCCCTGCCCCCCACCCCCACCTAACGGTAATACTCACTTTTCTCTCTTCACAGCGACTTCCTGATTCTCCCAGGATTCATAGACTTCATAGCTGATGAGGTGGTGAGTACCTCTTCTGCTGACCTTGGGGAGAGGGGCTGTGTATGTGGTGGAAGAGGCTGGTTTATTGCTCAAGGGCAGGGTGTGGGAGAAACTTTTCCTGGGAATGTGGCCTTTCTTGCTGTTAGAGAAACTGGCACATGGAATGGGTTATGCTTAGTGGGCAGAGACAGCTGTGGGGATTCCAGGGCTTCCTGAGTGGTGGGTTAGGCACAGTCTCTGACAGAGCCTAGGTGAAAGGCTCTGGGAGGGGATGGGTGTGGGTGTGCGGCTGATTTATTACCATAGATCAGTAAGATTGTATTTTGTCTGAAATGCTGAGCAAGGACATGATAGAAGCCAGTAAAATTGTGGAGACTTTAAAGGAGGTAGACAGACTTGTTTAAGGATCCACAATGTGTAAGAACTGGCAACAGAATTTGAAGGAGTTAGATTTTGTACAAATAGTTTCTTTTCTGTTGCTGTTACCACTGGTACTTATTCAGGTCTGATTCTCATGAAAGATCAAAGGGTCTAGGTGTGCCTGGATCATTTACACGTTGGGGAAGCTCACGGGCACCCTGGGTAGCCAGTGCTGACCCAGAGAGATTTTTAGGAGGAAATTTGACAGCAACCAGGAAGCTTTCTTGGATCAGCTGTTGAGTTTAACGAAGTAACCAAGCACCCTGGCTTTGTGCTGGACCCTGGCCAGCAAGGATCTCCCTGTCCTGTGACATCTGTCAGGAAGGCTGTGGCTCTTCTCCTGTAGTATGATGTGAGAGGAGAAGGGGGAGTTTTCTAGACTGTGGGGCCAGGGTTCTGAACCAGGGTCTATGGATGGGCTTCAGGGGCCTGTGATTCTCCAACAATCATACACCAAAGTCTGTGTCTGAGTGTTTTGGGGGTTAGGATCCACACTGTTGGCCTGAATCTCAGAGGTGTCTGTGATCTGGCCCTCCCTATCATTCCCTACCATTTGCAGTCCTGACCTCTTTGAACTCAGACCCTTACTACCTGTTTGTCTGGATGTCTAATAGACTCATTCCTACAACTTCTCCCACCCAGTCACCAGCATCTCCTGCCTGGATCTGTCTCTAGCCTCCTTCGTGGTCTTCCTGCCTCAAGCCTTATCACCTAGAATTCATTCTCCACATTGGAGCCTGACCTCTTCAAGACATAAATCAGATCATGTCTGTCCTCTGCCTAAGACCCTCCAGTAGCTTCTCAGCTCATAATCGAATCTAAGCTCCTCTCCATGGCCTTCAAGGCCACATATCCTACCCCACCCCCACCTCTTGCCCTTGGCCCCTGTGTCTCTCCCTTCCCTCTACTCCACTAGCCTTTTACTTTCTTAAACACACCTTAGGAAGGCTTGGAATCAGGGTAGGTTTCACACATAGTTCCCTCTGTCTGGAATGACAGTCCCTCATACTTTGACTTGATTGGCTCCCACTTGTCACCTCCCAGGAAGGCTTTTCCTGATTGCCACATCCTTATTCGAATGGGCACTTGGCCTTGTTGTTTTTCTTTGGAGTGACTGAAATCATCCTGTGCTTGTGTTTGTCATCTTTCTTTCCAAGTAGAATGTAACCTCCTGGATAGATAGGAGAGATCTCATCTGCTCTGTCACTGCCCTATCCCCAGGCCTGTCCTGGTGCTGGGTTCATGGAGGAGCTCAGTAAATGTTTGTTGAGTGAATGATAAAATTCTTCACATAGACTGTGCCTTCGTCCTCAGGACCTGACTTCAGCCCTGACTCGGAAGATCACACTGAAGACACCACTTATCTCCTCCCCCATGGACACTGTGACAGAGGCTGACATGGCCATTGCCATGGCTGTGAGTTGGGCACCTGGGTGGGGACCCAGGGCTGAGGGGACTGCATGGGGTAGGCTGGGTATCTGGAGGAACTGGAATCAGAGGTGAGGTTTGCAGAGTGAGAAGAGCTGGGCCCCTGGCTCTGACCATGCTTCCCTTCCACCCCAGCTAATGGGCGGTATTGGTTTCATTCACCACAACTGCACCCCGGAATTCCAGGCCAACGAAGTGCGGAAGGTCAAGGCAAGTACCAGGCCCATCCCCAGAAAGAAGATCGCACCTGGCAGCCCCCACCCCACGGACTTCCTCCCTCCCTTGCCAGTCCTGCAGGCTGACTGTTGTGGAGTCCTGTCTGCCCTTCCCCACAGTGGGGGCCCGGGGCCCAGCCTTCATTTTCTCACTGGTCCCTCACCCTGTTGAGGGCCCTGGCTCTTCTGTGGAATGGCCAGGCTGTACACCACCTCCAGCTTTTTTCCAGTCTTTTCCTTTCCTGGTCTCTGCCCACAGAAATTCGAACAGGGCTTCATCACAGACCCCGTGGTGCTGAGCCCCTCACACACTGTGGGTGACGTGCTGGAGGCCAAGATTCGGCATGGCTTCTCTGGCATCCCCATCACTGAGACGGGCACCATGGGCAGCAAGCTGGTGGGCATCGTCACCTCCCGAGACATCGACTTCCTTGCCGAGAAGGACCATACCACCCTCCTCAGTGAGGTACCTGCAGGGCAGGGAAAGTGCGGCTCGGACCGAGAGAGGACCCCACACCCTGGGGCCTCAGGCTGGTGCCTGTGACCAGGGACCAGAGGGAGGTCTGGCTCCCTTCTCTCTCACCTGCCAACCTGCAGGCAAATGTTCCTGGCCCCACAGGTGATGACACCACGGAATGAGCTGGTGGTGGCCCCAGCAGGTGTGACATTGAAAGAGGCAAATGAGATCCTGCAGCGCAGCAAGAAAGGTACCAGGGAGTAGGCAGAACCTCAGACCCTCCCAGCCTGGCTCCCCATACCCCAAGACCCCCTGTTCCTTCCCAGCCTTACAGGTTGTCCCAGCAACCGATTGGGCCTTGGGGGAGATTTGAATAACCCTAGGCTGGAGAGTGATTCCTACAGTCGTTTTCCTGGCTTAGGAAAACCCATCCCATACTCACCATCTTCACAGTACATTTCCCCAAAAAACTAGTCCTCTGAAATGCTCATCACGAAAAAGGGCTGGGGGTCTTAAAAGTCTGAAAAATGCTTTCTATATCTTACCATCTTGCAATAAAGAATTGTACTTTAAGTTTATTAAAGGCTCTGAGAAGTCATGCAATTAAATTTATTTGACATTGGGGCTGTTGACATAATATTCATTAGGTTCCTATGGGAGATACTGGGAAATGCTTCCCTGGCCCGTACTGGATGGTTCTCTGGGGGTGGTATGGGGCAGGGCACATACTCCTCTGCAGGGAAGCTTCACATTTGCGCCCTAGCTAGGAGTTTTCGGCCACCGTAGCCTGTGGCCCAGCAATGAAAGGCTGCCAGTGCTCAGGGGCTGTCCACTGCAGCTTGGTCAGGCCACAGGGCTGGAAGAGCTCCAGGAACCTGCTTGACTGTGAGGTTTCTTAGCTTCTTGTTCCTTAGGAACAGGCCCAGGTCCCTAGTTGCACTTCCTGGGTGGGTGCTGTCTCCTAGTGGCTGGCTTGGGTACTTCAGCTGAGTCTCTGCCCTGGACCATTTTCACTCTCACTATTGCCTGCCAACCCCACCCTATTCCCCAGAGCCCAGCTCCTTCCTCTCACTCACCTCTGTATTTCTTGGTCAGGGAAGCTGCCCATTGTCAATGATTGTGACGAGCTAGTGGCCATCATTGCCCGCACCGACCTGAAGAAGAACCGGGACTACCCCCTGGCCTCCAAGGATTCCCATAAACAGCTGCTATGTGGCGCAGCCGTGGGCACCCGCGAGGATGACAAATACCGCCTCGACCTGCTCACCCAGGCGGGCGCCGATGTCATAGTGCTGGTACGGGCAGTGCCTGGGAGTGGGGGTGGGTCAGTAAAGGTCTGTGGAGACCCAGGTTCGCCTCTAAGCCTTGACTCAGAATTAGGAGGGTCATTGGTACTCTGACAGCTCGGAACAAATTGTGGGCCCCTCTGGGGGCTCTCCGCACTCAAAAATTGACCCTAAACAGTAACAGCTCCCATTTGTTGAGAACCTCCCACTTGCCAGGCCCGGCATTGACCGTTATGTTACTGAACTCCAATCCCGCAACAGCCCCCTGACGTACAGTTACTGTACCCTGTTAGAGGAGGAAACTGAGGCTGAAGAGGTTAAGTAATTTAATTTGGTTAGTGAGTTGATAAGAACAGATACTGCCCCAGGAAACATCTCCTTGCTGTGAGGACCAGTCCATGTAGTGGGTCTGACTGTGTTTTGCTTTGAGACTGTACATCAGTGTTGCTTAACCCTTTGGTCATGGCAGACCTCTTTGAGAATCAGCTGAGAGCTGGCAAGTGTCTTTCCAGAAAAAAGAAAAGCATTCTCATAACATTTTTCATAAAATTTTAGGAGTTTGTCCATTCAAGATCCCCCTCCCCTAGTGAGGATGCTTAGCCAGCAGAGCCTAAACTTCCCTGTCCCTGTTCTCACAGGACTCATCCCAAGGGAACTCTGTGTATCAGATTGCCATGGTACACTACGTCAGACAGAAGTACCCCCACCTCCAGGTGATTGGGGGCAATGGTGAGTGCCTGGTCCCCTCTCACCCCGCGGCCCTTGCCCCTCACTGGCTAACTCCTCTGTCTTTCGGCATCCCCGGGTGCTGGTGCCACTCCCGCATGGGGGGCAGGGGGCTGAATGAATGTGGGCTTTGGTCACTCTGGGTGGTGGGCTGGAGTGGGGTTGCAGGGAGCCCCAGGACAGAGTGGGGGTATCCCACCCTCTCACTGTTCTCCCCTACCCCTCACAGTGGTGACAGCAGCCCAGGCCAAGAACCTGATTGATGCTGGCGTAGACGGGCTGCGTGTGGGAATGGGCTGTGGCTCCATCTGTATCACCCAAGAAGGTAGGAATCAAGAGGAGAATGAGTTACTGGCAGTTAGCGGAGCCCCAGCCCTCCACAGGCCCCAGGGCCTCACACTCAGTCAGCATATGCATGTTGAGGGCTCGCTCTGCCAGGCCCCTTCCTAAGATGGCGGGCTCAGGTGTGACCCGGGCTCAGACGCTGCCTCTCTGGCCCACTGCCGCGGGGATGCAGGTGTAGGAAATGAGCTGACTGTGGGTGTGTGCCAGCCTGTTCTCTGATTCTGTTCAGGGAGACTCTATCTGAGGCCCCAGGCTGGTGTGACTACTTGTCTGAAGTGCATGTTGGAAGCCAGCTCAGGGCTTGGATTAGCTTTGTGACAAGGCAAATACTAAGGTCAAGGAGACAGGATGTCCCTGAATGTATGAGGACATACACCCTTAGTGTCATGTGATGGAGGTCAGGGAGAGGGGTGCCACTCAGTCACAAAGCCCTTTTCTTGGGTGGGTTCCTGAACACGAGGTGAGGGATAGCGACCCCCTGCTGTGTGTCCCCACATGGTTGAGGCGAGCTCCCTGGAAGGTAGTGTCTGACCTGTGGGTCCTGGCTTGGCCTGAGCGGATGTGTCTGGCCTTTCTAGTGAGGGACATTTACCTGAACATCGAGTGACCCATTTAGTCTTCTCTGCTCGAAACATCTTTTGGTCTTCAGAGTCTCTCTGCCTTTACGTTTCTGTCCCTCAGACCTTAGCTGACCACTGTGGTGGGACACAGGCCTTTGCTCAGTCACCTAATGTATTGACTGAGCCCTTACTGTGTGTGAGGCCCTGTGCTGCCCCTTGGGATGCAACAGGGACGAAACACACCAAAGGTACCTCTGGAGAAGGTCTCTTCCCTACTTTATCCAGCCTTGCTTGCATCTCTGGATAAGTGCTGGTTTCTCAGAATTCCCACTTAAAACCTAACACTTAAGGACCTTGGACAATTAAACTTAAAGAAATGCAATCCAGTGTCCCAAAGGAGCATCTTATCCTAGTCACAGGCTTTGCAAATAAAAGCCTCGAAGGGGTACTTATGTACAGAGAGGTGAGGCTGGGGACCAGCAGGCCTGTGTGCACCAGTCTGGGGGTTCTTAGACACTGAAGCCATCACTGCTGCCCCCTTCAGGATCTCCCTCAGTGCTGTTACGGGTAGGGTGGTCCAGATTCCTGGTGTGACATTCACCCTAGTGTTACTTGCTGCCATGTGCCTGGTACCTCAGGAGTAGCACACAGCCCTGTCCCTTTTCCAGAGTGGACGGAGGGCACAAGGAAAAAGGGGCCTGTACCTGGCCCCTGTGATGCTGTTGACACTTCTGTCCTGTGTGCCCTCCTGCAGTAATGGCCTGTGGTCGGCCCCAGGGCACTGCCGTGTACAAGGTGGCTGAGTACGCCCGGCGTTTTGGGGTGCCGGTCATAGCGGATGGCGGCATCCAGACCGTGGGGCACGTGGTCAAGGCCCTGGCCCTTGGAGCCTCTACAGGTGAGGGGGCTGCCGGGGATTGGGTGGGCCCGTCGGGTGGGAGCCCGTCAGGGCTGGAGCTGTGGGGCTAGAGGCACGGACCCCCTCGCCCACCGCAGTGATGATGGGCTCCCTGCTTGCCGCCACCACGGAGGCCCCCGGCGAGTACTTCTTCTCAGACGGAGTGAGGCTCAAGAAATACCGGGGCATGGGCTCCTTGGACGCCATGGAGAAGAGCAGCAGCAGCCAGAAGCGATACTTCAGGTGCGCTGACCCGAACCCCGACCCCCGGCACACCCGCCCACAGCCCTCCCGTCTCCATGCATGCCTTTGGTCCCCAACATGGCCTCCACGTGATAGTGCTGGAAACCGAGGCCCAGGGCACACGCAGTACAGTTGAGCCAGCACCTGGGCCGCCCAACTCAGAGTCCGTACTTTCTCACGTGGTAGCCTGGGGAGTGGCTGCTGTGGGGCCCTGGGTGGTGTCCCCTCTCCTGGTCACTCAAGAGGCGGGCTTGTTTGCACGCCCCTCGGCTCAGCGTCCTTGCCCTCCGTGCAGTGAGGGGGATAAGGTGAAGATTGCGCAGGGCGTCTCGGGCTCCATCCAGGACAAAGGCTCCATCCAGAAGTTCGTGCCCTACCTCATAGCAGGTATCCAGCACGGCTGCCAGGATATCGGTGCCCGTAGCCTGTCGGTCCTGCGGTGAGTGCCCTGACAAGGGGGCAGCAGGCGGGGCACCGGGAGGCTCCTGGCTCTGGCTCCTCCCTGCTTCCCTTCTCTCACTCATTTCTCGGCTCTCGGTGCCCCTGACCTGCTCCACTTACCTGCCTGCAGGTCCATGATGTACTCAGGAGAGCTCAAGTTTGAGAAGCGGACCATGTCGGCTCAGATTGAGGGTGGTGTCCACGGCCTGCACTCGTAAGTGCGGTGGCCTCCTTGCCCCAGCTGGCTGGCACTGGGTCAGGCAGGTGGGGCCGTGGTTCAGAGGCAGAGCTGAGGTTTAAGGAACCCCATGGACTGTCTGCACCAGGAATGGATGCTGCTGCCAGATGACCTTGTCACCCTCTCCTACAGGGCTCAGGCCACCCTTGAACCCTGTCCTTTAGCTGCCATGCAGGTAGTCCCCTCCCCTCCCCTCGGGCATCCCCCCGAGCAGGGCACGGGAGAGGGCACTAGCCCCTCCCGGGCTCCCAGGCCCTGCTTGCCCAGAAGCTTGGTGGCTGGTGGCAGGGGCTGGTGTGCTGGGCTCTTGCTGGTGGCAGCACCAGGCAGGCAGGCGTAGTCTGGGGGCACGAGCCCTCTGGTAGGGAGAAGGGCAGTGAGACAGATGCCAAGGCTGGCGCTGGGGTGACTGTGGGCGGGGGCAGTGCTAGTTGGCAGCGGTAGTTGCAGGCATGCAGCCCCGCCCTGGTTGAGAGGGCCTGTCCCCCCAGGTACAGGTGGGTGTCTAACCTGTGTCTCTTTCTGCCCCATCCTCCCGTAGCTATACCTTTCTGCCGTGTAAGTAACCGCGCTGCCCGGGCCAAGCGTAGAGTAGAGCAGGGGCCGTCTGGGTGGGAGCTGGGGTGGGGGGCCCTGGTTGGGGGTGGTGCTGGGTGTCATCATGGGACACGGACCCTAGGGCTAGCTCTGTGGTGGCAGCAGCCAGCAGTGGCTCTTCCTCCAGTGGAGACATTCCCTCTGGGGTGCAGAGATGTTCCTGACCACAGGCCTGAGGCTGCCCTATGTTGGATTGGACCCTGTGACCACAAGGGGCCTGGGTCACTGTGTGTGCACAGGTGGGGTGGAGACATGGGCTGCAGAGGCTCATCTCTGTGGGGATGGGTTGTGCTTTCCTGAGCTGTGTCTCCCCACCAGGCACTGAGGACAGGCCACTCAGCTGTGGCTGAGGCCAGAGTAGCGTGGCTGTCCCTGGACCTGCCGAGGTTCTTCAGGGGCCTTGGCCTCAGAAGGACAGAGGCTCAGGGCCTGCTCTTTCTCCCCATGTGCCCCCCCCATGGCTGAGAAGCAGGGGCTTCTGCAGCTCACCACTTCTCCTGCATTGGGGGGCCACCCCTGCAGCCCAGGGCCTGTGCAGGCGATCTGAGAAGGGAGCAGAGCCCACACACCCACTCTTGGTTCCCTTCTTGCCTTGTGCCCGCAGTTACGAGAAGCGGCTGTACTGATGATGGTGGTGGAGGCCGAGGAGGTGGAGGGGGTGCCCCTCAAGGTTCCCCTTTGGGCACAGCCTCCCTCCGTAACTGAGCAGTCCACAGATTTGCACTACGGATTCCCCAGCAACTTTCCAGGGAGAGAGGAGGGGAGGCCCTGAGGACTGCACCCCTCCCTGGGCATCCCCTGAAGAGTCAGGACCACTTCCGGGGCTGGCCTGATTTGGGAGCCCTGCCCCGGTTCCCCCTCTTCAATTCCCTTGAGCCCAGCCAGTCTAGGCTCTCAGGCCTTGCGCCTGCCTCAGGTCTTTCTCGCTGCAGCCTGCTCCAGCCCGGCTCCCCCAACCCTGGGGCAGGTGGCGTTCCCTGCTTCTCCTGTAGGGCACCTCCCTCCGTACCCCTTACCCCAGAAATGGTGCTCTCCTGGCCCTGCCTCTGGCCCCTTCCCAGGCTGCTGCCCCCTTAAGCCACGTGGCACTTCTGGGTTCCAGACCTAGGCCAGAGGGAGGTCTCTGCCCCCTTCCCCTGGCCCTAGGCTCCCGAGCTCTGCTCCTCAGGCCACTCCCCTGTCCTTGTCTCTGGGGAGGAGGCTGCCCATCATTCCTGACTCACCCCCCCCCAGGTGTGCCATCCCCACCCTCTCCTCTCTGCTGCAGTCAAAGGCTTTAACTTTGCACACTTTGGGGTCACAGTTGCATCATTGTATATTAAATAATCTGAATAAATCAAGAGGTCTCAACTCCTCTGCCATCCTGTCTGTGTCCACTAGGCCGCTGGCCCCTGTCCTGGTGGTGAGCTGGAGCCCAGAGCCCCATTAGAGCTGGGCTTGTGGTGGGGGGTGCCAGGCCTGGCCTCCCCAGGAGGGTGCTGCAGTACTTGAGAGGGGGCTGGTGCAGCGGGCCATGTGGCGGGAGCTCTCCCAGGCCTGTGCCCACACCAGCATGCCCACCTGCTGCCCGCTGGCTAGGAGCTCGTGCCGGCAGGCAGTATGGTGCGGGGGTCATTGCGACAAGAAGACTAGCATCAGGGTCCTCACTGGTGGCTGCCCGCAAGTGCTGCCATTGCCTCAGAATGCCCCAGCGCAAGTGGAAGCAGAGCGTGGCAGTGCTCCTGACTGCCTGGCCCGTCAGCCAAGACACACCAGTGGGTCCCAGGCAGAGGGGCCAGCCAGCTAGTTCATGTGCGGCTCAGGACCTGCCTCCAGCCTCCGGCCCCTCCTGGTGGGGACTGCTTACTCATGAGCTGCTGACTGTTCCCAGAGTTGGGGGTCCTGGGACACTCACACTGCCCTTCTGCCTCGTTATAGTTGGGCAGGGGACCCTGAGCTGCCCACTGAGGTACAGACACCACTCGGGGGTGGGAGCAAGGACGATGGCCTGGGAGTGCTATGGTGGCAGCAATGAGCAAAGGGTGCAGAGGGCCTGAGTTCGTGGCTAAGTAAAGGGCTGGAAACATTCACATGACTGCCGGGGAGGGGCTGCCTTGGCCCCCTCTTGGCATGCCATGCCAGTACCTGTCCTTTCCCAGGCCCCTCCTAAAAGAGCCACTTGCTCTGGGGTCAGCCTTTCACTGTGGCTTTTTCCAGTTTTGTGCTATTTTCAGGGACAAGAAGGAAAGAGCTGGATGGCAGGACTATTGGGTAGGTTCAGAGCTGGTACAACAGCTGCTCCAGAAGTTGTTGCAAAGTGACTGGGTCATTGGGAATCCCCGGAGGCTGTGTCCTGGGGACTGTGGCCTCAGTGAACACCTCAGAGTTGGAGCTGACCCAGCTGGGTGGGAGAAGGATGCCGGATACCAGGTGAAAGGAGCGGGGACGGACCAAAGCAAGGCTGTGTTCCATGGTTTGTCTTGCCCTTTGGTTCACGAAAACCATACAGGAGGCAGCTTGGCCAGCAACGGAGATGGAAAGATCTATGGGTGTTCAGAGTAGTGCCAAGTCACCCTACATCAGGGTATGTGGTTCAAAGGGGGGATTTTCCTTTTCGAACTAGACCTCATTGGTCAGAGCTGACTAATAGACTGGGTTGCCTTGTAACACTGACCTTCCCATCATTTGAGGTATGTCAGCATCAGTTTGGCCCTTCTAAAGGAAGTTTGAGCACAGTGGTCCTCAAATTTTGGTGTGTGTCAGAATGACCTGGAAAGCAAAAAACAAGCCCAGGCTCATTGCTGTAGGAGAGGGTTCTGGATCTCTGAACTCTGCCCCAGGGATTCTACCTACCTAATTTGAGAATCAGTTTTGGAGGAAATCCATGCATCTAAATACATGATTTCTGAAACTGTTCCAAAGCATGTGCCCTAAGAAAAGAGTTTGAGAGGACACAGCACCTGCCTCCTGGCCTCACTGTAGGGATTATGTGAGAGAACATATGGAAGGTTATGGGTGCTCAGTAAATCAATCTTAGCGTGCCCCATTTGCCCTTTTCTTCCCTAGAAGAATAAAGGCTGAAGATACCACGTGCCAGACTGGACCCAGACAACATGCTCTCTCTGGGTTGTAAATCTGGCCACAGTGGGGGAGGTCTGGGTCAGACAAAGGACAGATACTCTGGGTAGGAAGGCCACATCAGGTGGACATTCAGAGATAATGCAGAGCCACACCTGGGACAGATGCAGGTCACAGACCCCATGGTTGGGAAGAACGTGTCCACCCGGAGTCCTGCCTGTGTTGCCCAGGCACCCCCTCACCCCCCTGGCACACAACGCCATGCAGTCCAGGCTGCCAGAGATGTGGCCCTGAACGTGCCAGGCCGCACTGCCACGGCACCTCAGGTCCTGGCTTGTGAGCAGCAGCAATTGCGCAAAGGTGGAGTCGCCCAGGGAGAGGGTGTGCACCACCAGCGGTGGCAATGCCAGCACCTGGGCAGCCCACCCCAAGCCTCCCAAGTGGGCACGGGAAGTCACTCAGCGAGCCCTCCATGGCAAACATGTCAAAGCCACAGGGCAGGTACTGCTGCAAGTACTTGGTCTGGGCAGCCAGCCTCGTCACCAGCAGTGGGCAGGGGCCCAGGGGACCCCAGGAGGCACAGCTTGGAGTACAGGTGGATGGAGGACAGGTGGACAGAGAGTCGGGTCACTGTCACATAGACAGGTAGCAGCAGGGCCATGGCTGGAGTGGCCCTGAGGACAGATGGAGAAGAGTGGGTGGCCCTGACTTTGGCCCTGAGTTTCCCCCCACATCCATAGGCCAGGAACAGGGACTCTCAGATGGTGAAACTGGGTAGCTCAGGAGGGGCCAGACTAGAGCTCTGAGGGCCCTTTCAGCTTCTGTGGTTCTAATGACGATCAGCAAGTGTGCAGCCAGCCGAGAGAGGAGGAGTCAGCACCCCAGCTGTGTGCCACTAAGTGGCCCTCAATTCCTCCCTCCACCGGCTCTGCTCACATCCAGGAGTAGGGGCTGGAGAGGAAGGGGGCCAGCCATGTGGAAGAGGCAGGTCCTCCCTCCTCCCATATGCTGAGCCTTTTGTCCCTTCAGGAGCCTTCCTGCCTTATAAGGTTCAGGCCCCAACTCCAGCCTCTCTGACCCCTGACCCTGACTTTATACACAGGCCCCCCTTATTAAAGGGGCTCAGGCCAATTCCATCCACCTCACCCCACCTCACTCCCAGCAGCCTTTCTGCCTCCATCTGAGAGTTTGGAGGCAGAGCATTTGTTCAGAGGGTACTGCCAGGGTCAGAACATGTAGCCCCCTGCAACCTCTCCCAGGCCTCAGTCCCACCACCCTGCTCTGTGGCCGCACCTATTGTCCTCAGGACAGGGCCCTGCACCTGCAGGTTGCAGGAATCACCTCCACTAGCCACCTGCTTTACTTCCCTTCCAGCTCAGCTCAGGAGGGAAGATGGGCAGCAGCAGGGACCCAGGACACCTTGGTCCCCAGCCTCCTGCTCCACCCACTTTAAGCCCATTGGCGACAACAGCCTCGCCTCTGGGCTGAGAGCCAAGGTATATGGCTCCCAAGTCAGCTTTGCACCCCCAGCCCAGTTAGAGCTGGGGAAGGAGACACGTGGGTAGCAGGGTGTAGTATTAGCCTGGGACAGGTAGAGACCAGCCTGTCCCTCTCAGTGTGCCTCAGTTTCTCTATTTGTGATCCTAACCAGAGAAAGAGGAATGCACCCCGCCCCCTGTACCCCCGGCATCCTAACAGCTTCCTTTCTTTTGACCCCAGATATCAGTCTCTCCACTTCACTCTTCACCTCTCAGGACTGGCTGATCTCAGGGTGGCCAAACGCAGGCCCGGCTGCCTCAGGCAGCAGTCGGACTTAGGAGACCTTGTCCTCCTGAGTAGAGCGGCCTTCTGCATTTCCCTCTTCTGCTCCCCACCCCCCACCCCCGCAGTGGTGACAAAGGGTTCTTCTGACAAGCTGTCAAGGTGGGTGGGCAGGTTCTCCCCAGCGAACACAAAGGGATGTCAGGACTAGGCAGAGCCGCTGGGAAGGGAAGCCAGGGGAGAACGCTGCTAAGGACCTCGCTGTGACCCCCCGCGTCACTTTCCCGCCCTCAACTTTAATCTCTTCCTCCCCGCTGCTCCCTCCCTGTGGAAAGCGGGCTAGTGGGGGACAAAATGTGTTTGCACTTAGGACTCCGAGCTTCAGAAAATCAATGAAAGGGAGGGACTGACTTCCTAACGACCCCACGCTACCAGGAGTCCTGCCCCTCTGTCCTCGGTCCTTCTTTGCGGGGAAGGACAGTGCACCCCTCCCGAGGGTCCACAGTACTTCCAACTCCTTTCCATGCTTCTGGTCTCCTGGAAAATCTAGGGACAAAAAGGAGGAAGGATCTTTCATGGTGGAGATGCTTGGGGGAGGAGGGGGGCAGCGCCAGAGGTATTCCGTGCTCCGAATGCGGGACTCCCTCGTCTGGGCGCTTTAGCTGCAGTGTGGCACCGCGTCCCGCAGATGGCGCCAGGACCCATCGACCTGGGGACCCCAGGGAGCTCTGAGTGGGGCAGTTTCCTAGGCAACAGACAGCCTTTCTGAAAGCCGGCCCTTGGCAACCATTTCCAGGTTGCCCATGTCCACAATAAAATTTAGCTTCTGGAGGACAGGAGGGTACTAGGAGTAAAGTAATCTAATTTCTCAGAAAGGAGAGAGGCTGGTTGGGGGTGGGAAGAGTCTAAAAGACCTGCTTTAGGCTGCCATTTATTACTAAGCCCCAGTCATGGTAGATGCATCTTAACCTCACCCTATGCGGTAGTAGGGCATATCCCTTTATTATGGATGGGGAAAATGAAGCTCAGAGAGACAGAGTAACCTCCTAAGTCACCAGAGAGGAAGCTGGACCTGCCTGGATGGCCTCCTGTTCATTCCACTGCGTGGGTGTAAAGTGTCTGAGCCCCTAAGGGAAGCGGGTGTGAGGGGGCTGAGGGCAAGCCTGCTGGGAGACCAGGAGCAGCAGTGTGGATGAAGAGAGCCCAAGACAAACCCACCACTTCCAGCCCAGCATTCCTTGCCCTACCTGGGCGTGGTACCCCTCCCCTGACCTTATGGTGGGGCTTCTCTGTCAGAGGACCACAGGACTGAAGGGGAGAGGATCAGGAATTCTGGAGGTTGTGTGAACCAAGGAGGGGTGAGCTCTCCAAGAAGGACACAGAGCTGGAGCCCAGGACTGTTCTGGAAGAAGAGGCAGGAAAGGATTCCATGTCAGCCACTGTGTAGAGGAGAAACAGGCTGCAACTGGGTCAAGGGATGGAGATTTGGAAGATTCAAATTCAGTTCAAAGATCTAATCTCCTCCCTCCTTCCCTCATGATCTCCTCTCCCTGCTTACTCCAGCAGGGGACGAATAGGATCTCATGCTGAATATAACCAACATCCAGCTTCTGACTCCCTGTGTCAGTCTGGGTTCTCTAGAGAAACAGAGCCAAAGCCAATAGATATTTATGTTCCCAAGAACCAGGAGAGCACTTCAATCTCAGTCTAAGTCCAAAGGCAGGAGAAGACAGGCAGAGAGGGCAAATTCTCTCTTACTCAGCATTTTTGTTCTATTCAGTCTTCAATAGATCGTATGAGGCTCACTCACCTTGAGGAGGGCCATCTCCTTTACTCAATCTACCAATTCCAATGTTAGTCTCAACCAGAACACCCTCACAGACATATCGAGAGTCATATTTGATCAAACATCTGGATACCCCATGGCCCGGGCAGGTTGACACATAAAATTAACCATCCCACTCCCCTGGTCCTCAGACCTGGTCCTCCTTAAATCTACCCCCTCTCAAAAAAGAGCAATTCCATTCTTCTAGTTGCTTAGATTTAGAAAAAAACTAAAATAAAACACCTTGGAGCCACCCATGACTACTCTTTCTCCCACACTCCGTGTTTTAATCCATCAGCAAATTCTGTTGGTGTTGCTTTCATAATACATGCTCAGTCTGACCACTTCCTCCAGTCTCTTCCATGGCAGCAGGGCTAGGCCACCACTATCTCTTGTCTCTGGAGCTCCGGTTTTCCCAGCGCCCATTGTTGTCTCCTTCCAGGGTCTTCTCAACACAGCAGCCAGGGTGGTTCTTTCAAAATGTAAGCCAGAGCATCATTCCTCTGCTCAAAACCCTCCAGTAGCTTGCTCGGGGACAAAGCAAAATCCATAGTCTTTACTGTGGTCTACAAGGCTCTTCATGATCTGGCCCCACCATGTCAGATCTTATTTTCTTTTTTTATATATTATTTTTTTTATTAAAGTATTATTGATATACACTCTTTTTTTATTTTTTTGAGACTGTACATCTTTATTGATAACACAAGTGTGGAGGGGATAAGGGTGGCATGGGCAGCATGGGTGGCCCATGTGTCCGTGACTCCAGAAGAATCCATCTCTGCTCCAGCTCCTGAACTAGGATTCTAGGGCCCCTCCAACATTATGATAGCAGGGTGGTCTGGGTTAGCTGGTGTGCTCCTGGGCACGAGGCCCTCTGATTTCACTTGTACTTGGCCCTCTGATTCTTTCTTTCTTTCTTTGTTTTATTAAGGTATTATTGATATACACTCTTTTTTTTTAGTTTATTTTGATATCATTAATCTACAATTAAATGAGTAATATTATGGTGATTACACTACCCCCTTCATCAGGTTCCCCCCCCCAACCCCATTGCAGTCACTGTCCATCAGCTTAGTGAGATGCCATAGAGTCACTACTTGTCCTCTCTGGGTTGTACTGCCCTCCCCGTGCCCCCCGAACATTACATCTGCTAATCGTAATGTCCCTTCTTCCCTTTTACCCCTCCCTTCCCACCCATCCTCCCCAGCCGCTTTCCCTTTGGTAACTATTTGTCCGTTCTCGGGTTCTGTGAGTCTCCAGCTGTTTTGTTCCTTCAGTTTTTTTTTTCTTAGTTCTTATACTCCACATATGAGTGAAATCATTTGGTATTTGTCTTTTTCAGCTTGACTTATTTCACTGAGCATAATACCCTCTAGCTCCATCCATGTTGTTGCAAATGGTAGGATTTGTTTTCTTCTTATGGCTGAATAATATTCCATGATATACATTCTTATGAAGGTTTTACATGAAAACACAATGTGGTCACTACATTTACCCATATTATCACATCCTCACCCATACCCCAATGCAGTCACTGTCCATCAGTGTAGTAAGATGCCACAGATTCACTATTGGCCTTCTCTGTGCTACACTGTTTTCCCTGTGATCCCCCACACCATGTGTACTAAACAAAATATCCCTCAATCCCCTTCTCCCACCCTCCCCACCTGCCCTCCCACACCCCTCCCCTTTGGTAACCACTAGTTCCTTCTTGGAGTCTCTGAGTCTGCTGCTATTTTGTTCCTTCAGTTTTGCTTCGTTGTTATACTCCACAAATGAGGGAAATCATTTGGCACTTGTCTTTCTCTGCCTGGCTTATTTCACTGAGCATAATATCCTCCAGCTCCATCCATGTTGTTGCAAACGGTAGGATTTGTTTCTTTCTTATGGCTGAATAGTATTCCATTGTGTATATGTACCACTTCTTCTTTATCCATTCATCTACTGATGGACACTTAGGTTGCTTCCATATCTTGGTTATTGTAAAAAGTGCTGTAATAACAATGGAATATTATTCAGCCATAAGAAGAAAACAAATCCTACCATTTGCAACAACATGGATGGAGCTAGAGGGTATTATGCTCAGTGAAATAAGCCAAGCCGAAAAAGACAAGTATCAAATGATTTCACTCATATGTGGAGTATAAGAACAAAGAAAAAAACTGAAGGAACAAAACAGCAGCAGACTCACAGAACCCAAGAACGGACTAATAGTTACCAAAGGGAAAGGGACTGGGGAAAATGGGCAGGAAGGGAGGGATAAGAGGGAAAAAGGGGCATTACGATTAGCAGATGTAATGTTGGGGGGGCACGGGGAGGGCAGTACAACTCAGAGAAGGCAAGTAGTGTTTCTATAGCATCTCACTATGCTGATGGACAGTGACTGTAATGGGGTTGGTGGGGGGGACCTGATGAAGGGGTAGTTTAATAATCCTAATATTGCACATGCAATTGTAAATTAATGATAATAAAAAATTATATTATTAAAAAAAATTAAAAAAAAAGTGCTGTAATAAACATAGGGGTGCATACGTCATTTTGAATCTGAGAAGTTGTATTCTTTGGGTAAATTCCAAGGAGTGGGATTCCTGGGTCAAATGGTATTTGTATTTTTTGTTTTTTGAGGAACCTCCATATTGCTTTCCACAATGGTTGAACTAATTTACATTCCCACCAGCAGTGTAGGAGGGTTCCCCTTTCTCTGCATCCTCGCCAGCATTTGTTGTTCTTAGTCTTTTGGATGCTGGCCATCCTTACTGGTGTGAGGTGATATCTCATTGTGGTTTTAATTTGCATTTCCTTGATCATTAGTGATGTGGAGCATCTTTTCATGTGTCTGTTGGCCATGTCAGGTCTTATTTTCTATACCTTTACTCTCACCTGTTCTATTCTGGCCACACTGGCTTCCTTGCTGTTCTCAAATGCTCCCTCCAGGTCAGTTTCCTCCACTTCACCCAGATACCCATGTGGCGCATGCCTGCACTTTTCTAAGGCCTCTGCTCTAGCAGCTTCTTGTTAAACAGACCTTCCCTGACCTGATACAAAACAGCAAACCACTCCCTGCCCATCCCTTTTCCTGCTTTGTTGTTACCATAACACAGCACAAACATACTCTCTGTTTATAATATATAGTCTGTTTTCCCTCACATGTCTTCATCATGGAAAACAGTGTCACTCATAAATATTTGTTGAATGAATGAAAATACATAAAACACATATTCATTACCTAATTTACACATGCTGAGGATGCAAAGATAGGAAGGACACATGTTCCCTGGTGGAACTTGGCATCTGGTAGAGAAGATAATGCTTTATGTTAAAGCTGTAGGCAGTAGAGTGTACACATAACCATAACACACAGACCAGCTGCACCTGGAAGGTTTACTCTATGCTGGGCACTGTATTTTCATGCATGATGTCATTTAATATAGCTCTGTGAAGTGGAAACTATCATCCTCATTTCCAGAGGAGAAACAGGCTCAGAGAGGCAACACGATTTGCCTAAGGTTGCCCAGCTACTCATTCACTGAGCTGAGATTGTGACCCTGTTGCTCTCTAGGCCCAAAGTCCCTACTCTTTCCACTCTCCCAGGAGAGCCCAGGAGAACGCAGGGGTGGAGAGGGAAAAAGAAGAGAGGAAGGGAGTGCTTCATGCCTAGCAGGAGAGCAGTGGAGCAGGACAGCCGGCAGGGGGCCCTGGGTGACAGGGCACCTCGCCAGCCGCCACCAGCCTCCTCCCTCCACTGTGTGGCCAGGGCTGACCGCTGACTGGGCTCCGCTCTGTACCAGCCCTCTTTGCCACACCCCCACCCTTGCTTGGGGCCTGGCTACACAGGGATCCCTTTCTGGCCCAGTGAGGCATATAACCCCAAGCTGACAGGCGTCCGGATGCCAGGGCAGCTGTGGCTGGCCAAGGGTGAGGTCATGGGCAGAGCACTCAGTGCCCTGGCCCTCCTCCCTCTCACTGCAGGCCCACTCCTTGCCTGTGCAGGTACACAAACCCCTGCTCTGACCTCCGTCCCGCACCACAGCTTCGCCCCAGCAGGCCCTGGCCGCCTGGGGCCTAGTGTATTAGCTCACTGCTGCTGCGGTAACAAATTACCACAAATGGAGCAGCTTTAAACAACACAGGTTTGTTATCTTACTTTTCTGAGGTCAGGAGCCTCACCTAGATCCTCCAGGCTGTGGTCCATCTAAAGGCTCTGGAGGAGAATCCTTTTTATCTTGCCTTTTCTGTCCCATAGGCTGCCTGAGTTTTTTGGCTTGTGGTCCTTCCCTCTACCTTCAAAGCCAGCAGTGCAGCACCTTCAATCTCCCTGTCTTTCTGACCTCTATTTCCCTTTTTGGGTCTTCTCTGCCTCTAACCCTCCTGCCCTGCTCTTATAAGGGCTCTTGTGATTTTATCAGGCCTTGCACGATATTCCCCAATAATTCCCACCTCAAAACCTTAACATAGTCACATCTGCAATGTCCCTTTTGCCATGTAAGGTCATACTCGCAGGTTCTAGAGACTAGGACATGGACATTTTTGGAGAGCCATTACCCAGCTTCCCTCATCTAGCTAGGATGCTAATCTCCTCCACAGCTAGAGGGAGTATTCACATTAATCATGGGTCTCATTCCCCTCCATGCTAAACACCACTGACGTTTTCTCACACCACCCCTGTGAGGTGGGCATGGATCCCCACCATATACATGAAGAGTCTGGCCTACTCCAGAGCAGTGGGCTTGCCATGACCCCAAGGCTGTCTTTTAAGAGAGGAAACGAGCCCCTCCCTCCTGGGGATGCCCACACGGCCCCGTGTTTGCTTTGGCTTCTAAGTCCCTTGGGTTTGCATCTTGGTCTGGCCTGCAAGCTGCCCAAGGCTGGGGTTGTGTCTTAGCCTGGGGCCTGGCTTGGGGTATGGAGGTGCGGGTGTTGGGCAATGTCAGGATAGAAGGAGAGAGAGAATTTGTGAGCTGAGGTTCACGGATGGGCTCAGGAGGCCCTTTGACCTCTGTGTGTGGGCACGGTGTGTCTGTTATTTTGGGCAGAGGGAGAAGAACCTCCCCCAGATTCTCAGAAGTGGCTCAGCCTTTAAGGATCAAGAAACCCTGCTCTGGGGTCTGTCCCGCCCCCTTCCCTGAACCAGCCTGTCACCAAGGTTCACTCTGGACCAGGAGCCAAGCCCCCGGGGAGGCTGTGGAGATGCTGGGCTGATGGCTGACCCATGACCACACTGAACAGTGTGGGTCTGGAGGTTCCGCCTGCCGGCCCTTTACCCCTGCATTCCTCCAGTCATTCAATCCGTATGTTTGAGTTTCACAATATGCCATCCTCTGTCCTTCCTCCCATGTCACCCGCCCCTGACACCAGCTGTGAGGGTGTCACTTTCCTGCCCTGGGAAGAATCTGGTCCCTCAGGGAAGAATGCAGCCATGCCCAGGGGGCCAAGACAAAGAGGGTCTCCTCCACTCAGCCTGTGAGTGTCTGCCTTTGGGTTCCCTCAGCACCACCCACGCCCTGCCTGCCTGACTCTCCCAGGGGTCCCTGCCCTCCAAGCTTTTCCTGTCCTTGCCCTCACAGACATGACTTCACCTTCCTTCTTCCTATCAGCAGTGGCCCAGCGCTGAGAGAAGGGGCAGAACATTCTTCACAGCTCTGCCCAGGACAAGACTGGGACACAGGTCTCCTGGTTCCCAAGTAAGGCTGGTTCAGACGCATTGTTAGGATTTCAGAATTGGGGATATCATTCAATGAATGGCTTATTTCCCCTTGTAAAACACGAGGTGTGCTTTAAGAATCTGCTCCGATAGCAGGAGGCAATGGTATTTCCAGTTTACCCCTTTCACCCATGCCCTTCTTCCTAGAAAGGATACCCTTTTCCAGCCCCTCCTAAAGGCCACCTGATCGGGGGCTACACCATGGTGGGAGGAGAGCAGAGTACAGAGACCTGTGGAATACGAGCTGCTTGTGCCCACAGCCTGTGCTCTCAATACCCCACGTCCCACTCTGTGTCCAGGGGAGAGGGCAGGAAGAGATGGGGGAGAGAGAAAGTCCTTGAGAGCATCCGGAAGGGCTCCTCTCCTCTTTCCCAGTGGCCCCAGCCAGGGAGTGTGTCCCTCCCTCAGTCCGGCCCAACCCAGGCCTTCTGTTAGGGGTCCCCAGTGTCAACTTTTCCATTTACATATCAAAGGCACCAGGGCTGAGGAAACAGGGAGGAGGGCTGAGATGAAGACCAGAGACTGCCATGAGGCTCCTCCCAGGCCTTGGCTCGGGCAGGAGGGAAGCCTGCAGGGGTGAGCTGCGGGAGCTGGGCCTGAGTGAAGGTTGCTGGCTGTCCTTTGGTGGCACAGGGAGGCACACCTTGGTCAGACCGCACATGGTGCTCTGTTGTCCTCCCTTAGCCCCGCAGGCCCTCAGCTGCTCCTTTCTGTCTTCCAAGTACCCAAGGGATGGGGACATTACCAGGGAGGGGGACGGTCACCGGCAGAAGTGGCTCAAGGCAGCGGGTCTCCACTCCCCTGCTGTGGGAAACAGCTGAGTTCTCTGTGCACTTGTGGGAAGCCTTCAGGCTGCCAAAAGCCAAAGCCCAGCTGAGATTTGCTCCAACCCCCATTGGTGTGGGAGGAGGGGCTTGGAGCAGAGTCCCTAGCGCCCCTTAGTCCTGTGCCTGGGTGGTCCATGGGTCTGTGACAGTGTGGGAGGGGCAGAGGAGGGGACCTCTGCTCTAATCAGGGTGTGTTCTTTTTCACGGGGACATGAGAACCAGGACACTTTTCCCTGAGGCCTACTTTGCCCTATAAAACTTAAACAGATCATCCTCGCAGATGGCACCACAGCTCTTACCAGCCACAACCTCTTTCCCTCTACCTGCTGGCTGGGGCACATCTTGTAGCTTGGCCCCTGAAACAAAGCTTCCTCTCCTAGTCACTTTCATCTCTTACTTGTTCCCACCCCCCTCGTACCCCTATTTCCCACCAGTTTCTTCTGTTCACCGCCCCCAAATTTATCCACTTCCTCCATTCCCCCCGTCAGTTTTCTTTGTCGCTCCTTGAAGTATAACACCATAGTAATGTAGCAGCAAACACTTTCATAGTGCCATCTGTATGTGTTCAAAGCGCTTTGTATATATTAGCTCACTTGGTGGTCGCAGTAACTCTGTGCAGGGAGGGCTATTATTATTCCTGTTCCACAAACGAGGAATCTGATACATTGGAAAACAATAAGGTTGAGTTAAATCTAAGGGCTGCAGAAACAAAGTGATAGAGACCCACAAATAGACATTTGGGAACACCTGTCCATGTCAAAAGATTAAAACACTCTTCTTCTTTTTTTTTAAATTACAAAGTAATGTGTGGGCAGACCTCCTGACCCTTGCCCTATCCACCCTAATCCCCATGAGCTAAAGATACAAAGATGAGTTTCTGTACAGCAAGGGATACCATCAGTAGAACAAAAAGGCATCCTACAATATGGGAGAATATATTCATAAATGACATATCTGATAAGGGGTTGACATCCAAAATATATAAAGAGCTCACGTACCTTGACAACTGAAAAGCAAATAATCCGATTAAAAAATGGGCGGAGGATATGAACAGACACTTCTCCAAAGAAGAAATTCAGATGGCCAACAGACACATGAAAAGATGCTCCACATCACTAATCATCAGAGAAATGCAAATTAAAACCACAATGAGATACCACCTCACACCAGTTAGGATGGCCAACATCCAAAAGACAAACAACAACAAATGCTGGTGAGGATGTGGAGAAAGGGGAACCCTCCTACACTGATGGTGGGAATGTAAATTAGTTCAACCATTGTGGAAAGCAGTATGGAGGTTCCTCAAAAAACTCAAAATAGAAATACCGTTTGACCCAGGAATTCCACTCCTAGGAATTTACTCTAAGAATGCAGCAGCCCAGATTCAAAAAAGCATATGCATCCCTGTGTTTATCACAGCACTATTTACAATAGCGAAGACATGGAAGCAACCTAAGTGTCCATCAGTAGATGAATGGATAAAGAAGATGTGGTACATATACGCAATGGAATATTATTTAGCCATGAGAAGAAAACAAATCCTACCATTTGTAACAACATGGATGGAGCTAGAGGGTATTATGCTCAGTGAAGTAAGCCAGGCAGAGAAAGACAAGTACCAAATGATTTCACTCATTTGTAGAGTATAACGACGAAGCAAAACTGAAGGAACAAAATAGCAGCAGACTCACAGACTCCAAGGGTCTAGTGGTTACCAAAGGGAGCGGTTGGGGAGGATAGGTGGGGAGGAAGGGAAAAGGGGATTAAGGAGTTAATATTATGATTAACACACATTAGGTAGGGGGTCACGGGGAAGGCAGTATAGCACAGAGAAGGCAAGTAGTGACTCTATAGCATCTTACTATGCGATTGGACAGTGACTGTAATGGGGTATGTGGTGGGAACTTGATAATGGGGGGAATCTAGTAACCACAATGTTGCTCATGTGATTGTATATTAATGATACCATAATAATAAAAAAAAGATACAAAGATGAAACGCAGGACTCACTGGAGGGACCCTCTGCCAGCCTGCCCCAACTCCCCATCCCTAGCAGCAGGAGGGGAGAGGGATGAGGACCAGAGCAGGCAGAGCTCCTTGGCCTCCATCTCTAGTCCTCAAGGCTCCTTCCCTTATCACTCTGCCTCTCCTTCACCCCCATTTTTCTTCCCTCTTGGAGAGAACAGTCCATCACCTGTAGGCACTGGCCTTCTGGATTCTGGGAAGGTGTTCTGACCTCCTGGGAGGGGAAAGCCCCACAGAGCTTTTGTTTATGATTTCACCACATAAGTGTATCCCTAAGCAATGCTGAGAAGCAAGAATCACCCAAACTGTGAAAGGCAGGGACAGTCTTGTACTAGAAGAAGACTTCTGGGGGGAGAGAAGCCCATCAGTCTTGGTGCGGCTTTGACTTCTTTGAGAGTTTACAAGAACTTTTCCTGGAAATGCCAGTGAACGAAGTGTCGAGGGAGTCCTAGGAAACAGCTCACCACCGTGAGGGCCTTGGACCTTGGTCATCTGGATGGGATGTGGTCAGAGGCAGTGGGCTGCTCTATGCTTTCCGCTTTGGAGCTCAGTCCTATATCCTCTGAGGAGCAGGTCAAAGTGTTCACTTCCAGAGGAGGCAGGGGCATGGGAGGGAGAACAGCCGCCTCACTGCACTTGGTCAAGACAAGGCAAGTACAAATAAGAGTTGGGGCAGACTCACCCAGGCAATTCCGACTTGAGGTTCCAAAGATGATACACTGGCATCAAGAATCTTGGTGATGACAGCTGTCAAGGGTCGCCTGAGTTAAGTCACCTGGCTCCAACCTGAACTGGTGCCTTATATACAAGGTGGAGAGCTGCAATCACGGGGTTCCTCTTCACTGTCTGCCAAGGAGCAAACTTTGCCTCTCACCTGGTGGTGGGTCTCCTGTGTCCTGCATCCCACTTCTGTTTCCTTGGCTTTCTTTTTGGTTTTGGTAGAGCACCTTTCTTTCCTAGTTATTCCAGAAACTTTCTGAAATCTTGTATGTCTTAAAATGTATATGTTCTTTTTACTTAATTGATAGCTTGAATGGGTATAAATTCTAGGTTGAAAGTAAATTTTCTTCAACGTTTTGAAAGCATTGTTTTTAACTTCTCTAGTGCGGCTGTTGAGAAATCCAAAGTCTTTCTGATATCTAATCGTTTATACATTACTTTTTTCTTCTTTCTGAAAGTTTCCAGACTCTTTTCTTTAATTTGCCTTTAGCTGGGTTTCTTTTCTTTTTATTTATTTTATTAAGGTATCATTGATATAAGTTTTCTTGTTTAAAACTTTTTTTATTGAAATACAGTTGATAAACAATATTATATTGATTTCATTGTGTGAGTTTATTTCATCCACATAGCTGGGTCTTAGTGGACCAACCCTTAATGATCTGGCAACTCATGTCCTGATGTGGAAAATTTCCTCAAATTAGTTTATTGATGATTTCCTCCCTTCCCTGTTCCTCTGTTTTTTTGTTTTTTGGATTTTTTTTTTTTTTGGTTTTTCTCTTTGGAACTTCTATTATTTTGATGTTGAACTCCTGGAATTGTCCTCTGGTGTTCTTATCTTTTCTCTCTGTATGTTTGCTTTACTTACTAGGGTGATGTAGTCAACTTCATTGTCCTCTCTTTCTATTGACATTTTTGTTTCTGCTGCCATGATTTTATTTTTTCAAGACGTAGTGGTTGCTGTTACTTTCATCTGCATGTTCCTTTGTATAGTATCTTGTTCTTGTTTCGTGGATGCAGTGTCATCTCTTACGTTTCTAAAGATACTACCAATGCTCTTTTCATCACATTCATCTCTTTGCATAACCAGTTTCTTCTATGTTACTTTTTCTGATTGTTTGTTTAGTTTCTCTCTTTTCTGCATTAGGACATTTCCTGGATGTCTGATAATCCTTGGCCATGATTAAGGCTGTGGGAGGTGGGACGGAGGCTAACTGGGAACTATGAACTCACAGATTGGGTTCGCCATTGTAGGAGGACCTAGCTGGATTGTTTTGGGGGAACCCCCATGTCAGTATCTTTAAGTTGTTCCTCTCGGGCTGCTGAAGTATCACAGAGTAGAGTCTTCCAGTTTCCTGCTTAGAGGACAAAGGTCCTGCTCCCAGAACTTTGGGAGCCCAATAGTGGGAGAAGGCTCAGGGTCTCTGCATTCAGCATTCCATATAACATGGTCACTTAAACCCCTTGTTTTCAGAATTTTCAGTATGGTATCTCTGTTCACAGCTGTGCTCAAAGCTTCTCCAATCCAGATATCCTCGTCTTACCTTCCTCAGAGGAAAATCTTCTAGACTTTGGCTGTGATGGGGAAGGGCTTTTGCCCAGTGGCTTGAAGTTAGGGAAGAGATTTAAGGATGTAACTGCTTTTCATCATCGTTTTTATTTTAACAACCTCTTTCAAAGTTCCAGGGGTACCTTGGATTGCCAATTTCAATGCCTTCTGAGAACTTTGCAATGTAAATCAAATTGGCTCTCAATTTTCCCCACTGCCAGTTGAGATGCCTTTTTCCACAGGGCTAAGTTAGTAACAGGATGGCTGTCTGCCACCCTGCTTCAAAAATTCTGTAGCTGTTGTCTCTTTTCCCATTCTCTCCATCCTTATAGGTTTATCTCTTGATTAAAAAATATCCTTATTAAAGTCTTAGTGGGGTTTTGGGAAGGAGTAAAATTAGATGTATTCATCCAACCACATCTTAACCCAGAACCCTTACTTCCCTTTTCAATATATTTTTTAAAACACAATTCCTGGGAATAACCCTAGTTGGTCATGGAGGATTGCTATTTTAATGTTCTGGGGTATGTTTATTTCTGTCTTTCCATTTAGAATCTTTAAGTGAACATAATTGCCAGGAAATGAGCCTTTCTATGAGGAGGATTCAAGGAAAATGTCTCTAGCAGGATAACTTTTAATAAATACATGAGAAAAAGCCAGAGGGTAGATCCCAGTATTCAGCCTCCAGGCAGACCCTAAAGGACTGGGGTGGGGGGAGTTCCATGCTAGAGGAGGGACCCTATAGTGATCCCAGAGGGTGCATCCAGGGAATGCCCTTTGCATTGTTTTGTTTGGGGACCCAGAATAAATCTGACTTCATCATTGACATTCCCCGGAGTGGGGCTCAGTTGGTTGCCTGATGTTATGTCACCCTGGGGGTTCTGTGATAAGAAAGTGAATCCTGGATGTCTTTCTGAAATGCAACCCATTGCCCATATGGGTCCCAGAATTATTCATTCATTTGTTATTATTCACTCATCTAACATTCATTGGCCACCTGCCATGGCAAAGTGCTATGGTAGCTCTCTTTAGCTGCCCTAGGCAACTTTTAAGCACCCACCCCAACCTTACAGCACAGCAAGGGAGGAGCAGATGGAAAGGCAGTCAGGTTCACATCCAAAGCTGTAACATTAATTTTTATTAATTTTTGCAATTTTTATTTCAACATGGCTTGTGATAAGGAATAAATGGGGAGACTCCTGTGGTGCTTGGCATTCAGTCAGATGTCTGGACTTTGAGGGACAGCTTTATGTGGCGCAGGGAGCATCTTCTCTTTATGTTCTCCTGATACTTTTAAATGCAAGCTTTTTGGAGGAACATTTGAAAGGATATAGAAACTCAAGACTACATAAATGAGCCAGTCCTACTTAAATCAGTCACTCCAACAGCATAAGTGCATGAAGTAGCCACGGGGACCACCCTGCCCTTTAGTCATCTTCAACGCCAGGCGTCAGGCTTGGCCTGGGCTCTCGCATTTCTAAGGCTGCACACTCTTTCACGTCACTGTTCCCCTCTTGCCCCTTACTGGAAGCAAATTGTAATCCACCTCTCATAAGCTAGTGCACTATTCTTCCTGGCAGACATTTCTGAAACTCTAAGCATTTTTGAGAAATCAGTTTTGGGAAAAAGAAATGTTACACAAAGATTAACGTTTGGCAGGTTCCCTGTGAAGTGCAGGCATTTCCGTGTGGCAGTACTACTGTTGAAAGCCACCAGGTGGTGGAGAGGGCATCACAGAGACTGGGTTCTCAGAGAGCTGTGTCATTTTTGGCAAATCTGGAACTTTTCTGAGCTTTAGTTTACCTATCTGTGAAATGGGGACACCCACAGGGATGTGGTGAGGCGGAAAGAAAAGGTATAAAGTGCCTGTTACACTTCCACTCACGGTTTAATGAACGGGATGGTTCTTCTTGCCCGGGGTGCTGCCCTGGGACAGGCTGCCGTGTGTGTGCATGTATGTGTGCGTGCGTGCATTCGCGTGAGCGCGCGGGGATCTGGCCCGCGGGTGTTTCCCGGGGAAGGCGCGCGTGTGGCTGCGCGCGGTGGGCCGCCCTGGGAATGTGTGGCTGCCGGCGTCAGGCTGAGAGCTGGGAGCCCGCGCCCGCCGCGGCTGATCGGCAGCGCGGGGTGAACGGGCGCGCGTGGGGAGACAGGCACAGAGGCGGAGGCGGCGGCCGGTGCAGAAGGAGGGGGAGCGGGGGCGGGGCGGGAGCGAGGGCGGGCGGAGCGCGGCAGCCGTGGAGCCCCAGCGCGAGCGGCTCTGCCGGGGAGCGAGGCTCGCAGCCCGGAGGAGGCGCCGCTGGGAGGGAGCGTGTGCCCCGAGCCGGGCCGGGCCGCCCGCCTGGGGACAGCGCTGCGGGCCGGTGTTGGGCCGGGCCAGACCCCGGGCCGCGTGTGGGCGAAGCCACGGTCGCTGGGACCAGCCGAGGGGGCGTCGGCGGGACCGAGAGAACCGGAGAGACTCCGCGGAGCGTTGCGGGGCTGGGAGCCTGGGCCGCCGCGACCGCCCCTTCCCGGGGGACTTGGCAGAGGAGACCCGCCTGCGGGAGGGGGCGAGAGGAGCAGGTCGGCGGGCCCGGGCAAGGGGAGAGAGAACGTGTGTGTTTGCGTGTGTGTCTGCCAGGGGTGGGTGGGTGTGTACGGGTGTGTGGCGGGGTGACGGTGTGCGATGTGTGCGTACGGAGTGTATGAATGTGTGTGTAGGGGTGTGTGCGACTGTATAGACTGTGTGTGTCTGCGAGGGGTGTGTCTGTGTGTGTGTGTGTGTGACAGGGGAGGCTGGGAGCTCGCAGAGCTTGGGTCTGAACCCATGTAGGAAGCAGGGGGCACCGCAGAACCAAATGTGTGTGTGTGCGCGCAGGGGTGTGTGAGGGGTGAGTGTGTCACGGGTGCTAGATGTGTCTGTGTGTGATGTAAGGGGGCTGGGTACGCGTGTGTCCCTGGCTCACCCTCCCCTGCCCCCACCAGACGTGTGTGCACAGAGGGGGAAGTTGTGGAGAGGAGCCTACTGCACAGCCCCTGGCCCAGCTTGTCTGGCCATCTTCCCTGGGAAGCCAGAGATGGCCAAGCTGCCCCGCCCCCAAATACATCTAGGGTTAAGGGGAAGGGAGCAGGCCAGGCTCAAGGAAACAGGGAGAAGGCTGAAAGGCCGGGCCGGGGCCCCATGCTTTCTCCAGCCAGAGCCAGGCTGCCTTCTCCATCTTCGCCAGATCACTCAGCCCTGTGCTCTGTGCCTCCCAGGGCCCTGAGCTCCCAGGGTCTGAGTCAGTGAGAGGGCCAACATCTTAGGATGGGGCCCGAGGTGGGAGTGGGGATAGGTTGAGACTCATCCATGAGGATTCGCTTGTTCATGGTTGTATTACTAGAAGGGTGCTTGGCACATAGTAGGCTTCCATACATAGCTGAGGGTGGAAGGGAGGTTAGAAAGAAGAGAGGAACGGAAGGGGTCTGAGTCTGGGAGTCCAAGCCCATTCCCTCTGCTAGTAGTCAAGAATGAGGGCAGCTGGTCACAGTCAGACCCCAGTCCTCAGATTGAGCAGGTGAGGGAGACAGGGGTTTAGAGAGAGGGAGCCTTAGCTGGAAGAGAATGGAAACTGCAGGGGAGAGATCTGTCCTGGGGCCTGAATGGAGGAAGGAGCTGGCAGTTCTTCTTGGGCAGAACCCTTTGCATCCTGCCCCACCACCTGTTTCTTTGGGATCAGAAGCCTCTCTCTGGGGCATCTGATGCCAGGGAGCCAGGGCTCACAGCGCCTCTCCTCTCTCCAGGACCTTCGTGCTCAAAAGGCGCTGAAGAACTGAGCCCCCTGCCCACCGAGGCCACCTGAGGCCAGGTGGGGCCATGGCAGGGCCTGGCTGCCTGGGGCCGGGGCTGGGGCTGCTCTGCGGGGCCCTGCTTGCTGTGCCTGTGGGCCCCCAGCCCGCCTCCTCCAGCCCGCGTGCCTCTCTCGCTACTTTGACACCTCAGAGTGAGGCCTCTGTGCTGTCTCTCAACCTGGGACTTAACTTCAAATTCCACCTTCGGGGACCTGCTGCTGCCTGGGGGAGCCCTGTCACGGAGACCCAGCCGCTCTCTCCCGGGCCCAGCCAGGAGCCGGAGGAAGAGGTGGCTGGTGGGCTGAGGAGTGACCCTCTGTGGGAGCTGCTGGTGGGCTCCCTCGGGAACTACCCCCCAGAGTGGGGCTCTGCTGAGGGCAGCTCCACTCCTTGGGCCTCCTCCCTGCCTCTGGAGTCCACATCTCCCCTCCCTGGGCCCACTGACCAGCCCACTGCTCCCTATCAGCCCAGGATGGGCACTGTGACCTGGGACACTGCTCTGACGGCTACAGCACCTCCATCTAGTGCTCCAAGGCCCCACCAGCGCGAGCTGGAGCTGAGATTTGACGTGGCACTGAGAGCAGGCGTGGCCCCCACACTGGGGCACCGAACACTCCCCCTGCTGCCCAGCCTAAGGGCCAGCCTGGCAGAGATTGCTGGGCGCCTGGGCCCCTTTGGTGAGTGCCTGCCCATCCCGATGAGAGCCCCTGCTGGGCAGCCTGGCAGGTAAGAGGAAGTTTAAACCCAGGCTCCTTTTGCAGGGTTCTTTGGCACCACTCTGTCCCCAGTCCGGAACTTCTCAGGCCTCAGCCCCCCAAGCCCAACTACATCCCCAAGCTCTGCCTCTGGAGTTTTGGATTCTCTAGGTGAGTTCATTGCAACAAATATGGAATACCTTTACATGCCAGGTGCTGTGCTAGGGGCCAAATCAGCGCCTCCCTTTCTTCCTGACTCAAGGGAGGCCTGCATTGCTTCTCCCGGGCCCTGGGACACAGGCCAGTGCTCCCATGGGGAAATGCCCTCTTTGCCATTCTGAGTCTGGTTTGGTCCTTGTAGCTTAACAGCAAGCTCTGGGGAAGGAGAGGATTTTCT
Source organism: Smutsia gigantea (assembly GCA_032199065.1). Lineage (NCBI taxonomy): Eukaryota > Metazoa > Chordata > Mammalia > Pholidota > Manidae > Smutsia > Smutsia gigantea. Next base: position 41,209 of record JAVSCE010007448.1, on the reverse strand, counting down.
CTAAAGCCCCAGAGGCCAAGGCCAGCTGGCAGGATGGCACTCCAACTCCATGTGCTCCCTTTGTAGGGTTATTTGGCACCACTCTCTCCCCACCTCCAAACCCCTTGGAGAAAAAGCTCTCAAGCCCACATCTGTTGGACCCAGATGCTTCCCCAAGCTCTGTCTCAGTTGTAACACCATTAATAGGTAAGTGTCCAGTCATTTGAACTTGACATTTATTTAGCTCTTACTATATGCTAGCCACTCATTGGTGTTCTGGGACCATTTTACTTCATTGTCATTATAATCGTAATTGCCATTCTCTTCATCATCACCATGGAGGTACATATTCATGGTCTGAGAACAAGTCTGGGGAAAGTCCCACAGAGTTGAGTAATGTTCCTCTGGGAGTTTTGCACTCACAGCAGAGTAGCTTGTAGACCACAGTATCGGGGCAGACAGACTCAGGAACTCCTTCCTGATTTCCATAGCCTCGCCTCAGCCCCGCCCTCTGCTCCAGTCTCCCTGGTCTGCCTCCCCACCCGTCACCTCAACCCTGGGGCTCTCTCCTTTGCCACCTGATCTGACATGACATGCTGTCAGATAAGGGCAGAGCAGGGCCCCTCACTGAGATGTTGAAGAGGACACCTTGAGCAGACAGATGCCATCATTGTTCAAGGGAGCCTTTCAGAACATGCACATAGACAGCAGTGCCTAGCTGGTGGTGCAGAAGAAAGACCAAGGGCTCCGGAATCATGGGACTTGACTTTGAATCCCATTTCACTTACTAACTGGCTGGGTGCTCTTGGGCAGGTTACTTAATCTCTCTGAGCCTAAATTTTCTCATATCTCTGGAGTTTAATAGTAGCACCTATTTTGTTTTGAAGCTTCCAGATAATGTAAGCTCCCAGCATGAAGATGGACACAAAGGAGAAGCTCTAAACAGTAGCTGTTAACTTTGGTTCTCCTCTCCCTACATGCCAAATACACTTCCAGACCCCACCTCTCAGACACCACAACCCTCATGCCAAGATGTGATGGACAACACATAACCCACGGGCAGAGGCACACTGCTCAGGGAGAGGTTCTGGTAGGGAAGGCCAAGGGGGCCATGGAGGGACCTCCAGGCACAGCTTTGCTCTGCAAAGGGTTTACTGTGGCTATGAATCCTCTTAGCCACCCCACACTAGGAACCAGCTCAGCAGTGGAAGCCACTGGTCTCCCAGCTTCTTCCAGCTCCATATTTAACACAGGATCTGACTCTCCTCACTGCACTCCTGGGCATGTGGGTGAGGAGGCTGCTGCCCCCTCCTGGTCCAGCCCAGTGTATAGCAGTGGCAGGATCTGCTGTGGTGTAGCGGGCAGGCTCTGTGGTCTCAGGGGAAGGATGCTGGTTGGCAGTCTGTCAGCCTTGGTGACAGCGCTGGCCAGGCAGGTTTAATGAGTCTGGACAGTATCAGAGGCAGCCCTACTCACCACCCCTCCCTGCTCCCCCTCCTCCTGATGGCTACAGGAACCCAGCCTCTTCCTGGCTATTCCTTCTGGAAAAACCCAGGATGGCTACACACCTCTTGGAGAGAGGGCCAAGGGGCCTTGCTTGAGCTGGCAGCATGTGCAGAGAGTGTTGTCAAGCAGTTAGGGGACAAAGGGAGCCTCTCTGTGTCTTCCCTAGAATCTTTCTAACCAAGGTGCAGTTAACCTTGACCCTAGGGCTTCTATTCCCTTTTCTTAGGTCCCCTTCATCTCAGGACAAAGCTTTTTTTCAGCCAGTACAAGCTGGAAGAAGTTGTGTGGGTCATTAACACATCAAAAGACTTTTTTTAAAGGTATTATTGATATACACTCTTATGAAGGTTTCACATGAAAAAACAATGTGGTTACTACATTCACCCATATTATACTAAATTATACTCCACAAATGAGGGAAATCATTTGGCACTTGTCTTTCTCCACCTCTGCCTGGCTTATTTCACTGAGCATAATATCCTCCAGCTCCATCCATATTGTTGCAAATGGTAGGATTTGTTTCTTTCTTATGGCTGAATAGTATTCCCTTGTGTATATGTACCACATCTTCTTTATGCATTCATCTACTGATGGACACTTAGGTTGCTTCCATATCTTGGCTATTGTAAAAAGTGCTGCGATAAACATAGGGTTGCATATGTCTTTTTGAATCTGAGAAGTTGTATTCTTTGGATAAATTCCAAGGAGTGGGATTCCCGGGTCAAATGGTATTTCTATTTTTTAGTTTTTTGAGGAACCTCCATATTGCTTTCCACAGTGGTTGAACTAGCTTACATTCCCACCAGCCGTGTAGGAGGGTTCCCCTTTCTCTGCATCTTCGCCAGCATTTGTTGTTCTTAGTCTTTTGGCCATCCTTACTGGTGTGAGGTGATATCTCATTGTGGTTTTAATTTGCATTTCCCTGATCATTAGTGATGTGGAGCATTTTTTCATGTGTCTGTTGGCCATCTGAATTTCTTCTTTGGAGAACTGTCTCTTTATATCCTCTGTCTATTTTTTAATCGGGTTATTTGCTTTTTGGGTGTTGAGGTGTGTAAGTTGTTTATATATTTTGGATATTAACCCCTTGTTGGATATGTCATTTACAAATATATTCTCCCATACTGTAGGATGCCTTTTTGTTCTGCTGATGGTGTCCTTTGCTGTGCAGAAAGTTTTTAGTTTGATGTAGTCCCACGAGTTCATTTTTGCTTTTGTTTCTCTTGCTGGAGGAGATGCGATCAGGAAGAAGTTGCTCATGCTTATATTCAGGAGATTTTTGCCTATGTTTTATTCTAAGAGTTTTATGGTTTCCTGACTTACATTCAGATCTTTGATCCATTTTGAGTTTACTTTTGTGTATGGGGTTAAACAATAATCCAGTTTCATTCTCTTGCATAGAGCTGTCCAGTTTTGCCAACACCAGCTGTTGAAGAGGTTGTCATTTCCCCATTGTATGTCCATGGCTCCTTTATCATATATTAATTGACCATATATGGTTTGGTTCATATCAGGGCTCTCCAGTCTGTTCCACTGGTCTATGAGTCTGTTCTTGTGCCAGGACCAAATTGTCGTGATTACTGTGGCTTTGTAGTAGAGCTTGAAGTTGGGGAGCATAATCCCTCCAGCTTTATTCTTCCTTCTCAGGATTGCTTTGGCTATTCGGGGTCTTTTTTGGTTTTAGAGGGATTTTCTCTAGTTCATTGAAGAATGCTGTTGGCATTTTGATAGGAATTGCATTGAATCTTTAGATTGCTTTAGGCAGGATGGCCATTTTGACAATATTAATTCTTCCTATCCATGAGCACGGGATGTGTTTCCATTTATTGGTATCTTCTTTAATTTCTCTCATGAGTATCTTGTAGTTTTCAGAGTATACATCTTTCACTTCCTTGTTTAGGTTTATTCCTAGGTATTTTATTCTTTTTGATGCAACTGTGAATGGAATTGTTTTCCTGATTTCTCTCTCTGCTAGTTCATTGTTATTGTATAGGAATGCCACAGATTTCTGCATATTAATTTTGTATCCCTCAACTTTGCTGAATTCAGATATTAGATCTAGTAGTTTTGGAGTGGATTCTTTAGGGTTTTTTATGTACAATATTATGTCATCTGCAAACGGACAGTTTAACTTCTTCCTTGCCAATATGGATGCCTTTTATTTCTTTGTGTTGTCTGGTTGCCGTGGCGAGGACCTCCAGTACTATGTTGAATAGAAGCGGGGAGAGTGAGCATCCTTGCCTTGTTCCTGATCTTAAAAGGAAAAGCTTTCAGCTTCTCACTGTTTAGTATAATGTTGGCTGTGGGTTTGTCATATATGGCCTTTATTATGTTGAGGTACTTGCCCTCTATACCAATTTTTTTGAGAGTTTTTATCATGAATGGATGTTGAACTTTGTCAAATTCTTTTTCAGCATCTATGGAAATGATGATGTGTTTTTTGTTCTTCTTTTTGTTGATATGGTGGATGATGTTGATGAATTTTCAAATGTTGTACCATCCTTCATCCCTGGAATAAATCCTACTTGATCATGATGGATGATCTTTTTGATGTATTTTTGAATTCGGCTTGCTAATATTTTGTTGAGTATTTTTGCATCTATGTTCATCAGGGATATCGGTCTGTAATTTTCTTTTTTTGTGATGTCTTTGCCTGGTTTTGGTATTAGAGTGATGCTGGCCTCATAGAATGAGTTTGGAAGTATTCCCTCTTCCTCTACTCTTTGGAAAAGTTTAAGAAGGATGGGTATTAGGTCTTCACTAAATGTTTGATAAAAATCAGTAGTGAAGCCATCTGGTCCAGGTGTTTTGTTCTTAGGTAGGTTTTTGATTACCAGCTCAATTTTGTTGCTGGTAATTGGTCTCTTCAGATTTTGTTTCTTTCTGGGTCAGCCTTGGAAGGTTGTATTTTTCTAGAAAGTTGTGCATTTGTTCTAGGTTATCCAGTTTGTTAGCATATAAATTTTCATAGTATTCTCTCATAATTCTTTGTATTTCTGTGGTGTCCATCATGATTTTTCCTTTCTCATTTCTGATTCTGTTTATGTGAGTAGACTCTCTTTTTTTCTTGATAGGGCTGGCTAGGGGTTTATCTATTTTGTTTATTTTCTCGAAGAACCAGCTCCTGTTTTTATTGATTCTTTCTATTGTTTTCTTCTCGATTTTATTTATTTCTGCTCTAGTCTTTATTATGTCCCTCCTTCTACTGACTTTGGGCCTCATTTGTTCTTCTTTTTCTAGTTTCATTAATTGTGAGTTTAGATTGCTCAATTGGGATTTTTCTTCTTTCCTGAGGTAGGCCTGTATTGCAATATACTTTACTCTTAACACGGCCTTCGCTGTGTCCCACAGATTTTGTGGTGTTGAATTATTATTGTCATTTGTCTCCATATATTGCTTGATCTCTGTTTTTATTTGGTCATTGATCCACTGGTTATTTAGGAGCATGTTGTGAAGCCTCCATGTGTTTGTGGGATTTTTCATTTTCTTTGTGTAACTTATTTCTAGTTTCATACCTTTGTGGTCTGAGAAACTGGTTGGTACAATTTCAATCTTTTTGAATTTACCGAGGCTCTTTTTGTGGTCTAGTATATGATCTATTCTTGAAAATGTTCCATGTGCACTTGAGAAGAATGTATATTCTGCTGCTTTTGGGTGTAGAGTTCTGTAGATGTATGTTAGGTCCATCTGTTCTATTGTGTTGTTCAGTGCCTCTGTCTCCTTACTTAATTTCTGTCTGGTTGATCTGTCCTTCAGAGTGAGCGGAGTGTTGAAGTCTCCTAGAATGAATGCATTGCATTCTATTTCTCCTTTTAATTCTGTTAGTATTTGTTTCACATAGGTGCTCCTGTGTTGGGTGCATAGATATTTATATTGGTTATATCTTCTTGTTGGATTGACCCTTTTATCATTACATAATGTCCTTCTTTGTCTCTTGTGACTTTTTTTGTTTTGAAGTCTATTTTGTCTGATACAAGTACTGCAACTCCTGCTTTTTTCTCCCTATTACTTGCATGAAATATCGTTTTCCATCCTTCACTTTTTCTCTGTGTATGTCTTTGGGTTTAAAGTGAGTCTCTTGTAGGCAGCATATACATGGGTCTTGTTTTTTTATCCATTCAGTGACTCTATATCTTTTGATTGGTACATTCAGTCCATTTACATTTAGGGTGATTATTGATAGATATGTAGTTATTGCCATTGCAGGATTTAGATTCATGGTTACTAAAGGTTCAAGGTTAACTTCCTTACTACTAAAGGTTATTTTTTTTCCTCCTCCATTCTTTATATATTAGGTATCATATTCTGCACTCTTTGTCTATCCCTTGATTGACTTTGGAGACATTTTAATTTTTGCATTTGCTTAGTAATTAGCTGTTCTACTTTCTTTACTGTGGTTTTATTACCTCTGGTGACAGCTATTAAACCTTAGGAACACTTCCATTTACAGTAGTTCTCCAAAATACACTGTAGAGATGGTTTGTGGGAGGTAAATTCTCTCAGTTTTTGCTTATCTGAAAATTGTTTAATACCTCCTTCAAATTTAAATGATAACCTTGCCAGGTAAAGTATTCTTGGTTTAAGGCCCTTCTGCTTCATTGCATTAAATACATCATGCCACTCCCCTCTGGCCTGTAAGGTTTCTGTTGAGAAGCCTGATGATAGCCTGATGGGCCTTCCTTTGTATGTTATCTTATTTCTCTCTCTGGCTGCTTTTAATAGTCTGTCCTTGTCCTTGATCTTTGCCATTTTAATTACTATATGTCTTGGTGTTGTCTTCCTTGGGTCCCTTGTATTCGGAGATCTGTGCATCATGGCCTGAGAGACTATCTCCTTCCCCAGATTGGGGACGTTTTCAGCAATTACCTCCTCAAAGACACTTTCTATCCCTTTTTCTCTCTCTTCGTCTTCTGGTACCACTATAATGCGAATATTGTTCCATTTGGATTGGTCACACAGGTCTCTCAATATTCTTTCATTCTTAGAGATCCTTTTTCTCTCTGTGCCTCAGCTTCTTTGTATTCCTCTTCTCTAGTTTCTATTTCATTTATCGTATCCTCCCCCATATCCAATCTGCTTTTAATACCATCCATTGTGTCTTCAAAGATTGCATCTCCAACCGGAATTCATTCCTGAGTTCTTGAATATCTTTCCGTACCTCCATGAGCATGTTAGTGATTTTTATTTTGAACTCCCTTTCAGGAAGAGTCATGAGGTCGATGTGATTTAAATCTTTCTCAGGAGTGGTATTAATAATTTTACTCTGAACCAGATTCCCTTGGTGTTTCATATTTATATATGGCGCCCTCTAGTGCCCAGAAGCTATACTTTCTGGAGCTGCTCAGCCCGTGAAGCAATGTTGGGGTCACAGGGGAGTGGTATTGGTGCCTGGGTTGTGGAAAGAGCTGTTTCCTGCTACATGGCTGCTATGCCTGTCTCCACTGCCTGAACCAGTGGGCCAAGCACACAGGTATAAACCTCTATGCTTTGCGTTTGTAGTTTCTGTAGGCAGATCTTCCCTCTGGCTGGCCTAACGCCAGGGTAGGGTTTGCCCGTTTGCGAGCCAGGTGGGGCTGGCTGGGAGAAAGGTGCAGTAGGCTGCGTATCACGGAGGGGGTCCTTGGAACTGTGTAGCCACCCAGGGAGCTGTTGCACCTGAAGATCGTCTAAGGGGGAAGATTTCTTTTTCCTCCTTAAATATGAGAGTCTATATGGCAAAGCTCCCAATCTGCTGGACAGAGTGCACCTGGACAATTTTGTCTACCTGTCCTCTCTCCTGAGCAGTAAGCTCTGTGCAATCCTTGCCCCTTTAGCAGCTCTCTTGCTAAGGGCTTCCTTGTTAGGGAGTCTCTCAGACTTCCCACCTTGCTTTTGTCCCAGAGCAGCCGGATATGGATCCCTGCTTTCCACAAGTGGCTGGAATCTCAGTCTTTCCAGGAATTCTGCCTGTCTTAGGCTTTCCAATCCTGTAATCACAAGAGTATCATGCAAGCACCATGAATTGTAGGTTTGTGCTCCCAGACAGATCTCCAGAGTTAGGTATTCAGCAGTCCCAGGCCTCCACTCCCTCCCTGCTCAGTTTCTCTTCCTCCCACCGGTGAGCTGGGGTGGGGGAAGGGCTTGGGTCCCGCGGGTCCACAGCTTTGGTATGTTACCCTTTTCTGTGAGGTCTGCTCTTTTCTTCAGGTGTATGCAGTCTGGTGCAGTCCTCTTTCCTGTTGCTCTTTCAGGATTCGTTGTATTAATTATATTTTCATATTATATGCGGTTTTAGGAGGAAGCCTGTGTCTTACCTCTCATGCCACCATCTTTAATCCCCTCTATGCACATTGAACGACTTTCACATCCACTGTCCTCAACCCTTGGACACTCCCCTCTACCCTGGCAGCATCTGATTGGATGACACCTGTGCCATTTCCAATGGTTAAATATTTCGATTATCAGCCTTACAACGAGTATCAATCCTATGTGATTCTGGACATTGGGGTGGTAAGAGGGATAGGGCCAGGCCACTGAACAGACTGCAGCTTCTGGCATCCAGAGTAGAAAGTACCCAGCCCTTTGATCTGGACAGCTGGTGGATAATCAGGCCTGACTTTTCCATAAATCAAGCCAGCAGCTCTCCCCTACTTCTCCCCACACAGTTCTGATTACACTGATATCCTATCTTGTCCCTCGGCCCTGAGGTCAAGAGGGCCCACAAGGCCAAAGTGGGACCACCTCATAAGGGAAGTCTGCTCAGGAGAGAGACTCCAGGAAGTCACTATCTTCTGGGTCCTTCTGGGGGGATCTGAGAGCTCCTTCTGGGGAAGCTTAGAAAGGGGAGACAGGGAATGAGGTCATGTGGACCCTTCAAAGGCAGAAGCTGGGTCTTTGCCTGTCCCCAACCACACATGGCCCAGCACTGGACACACCGGGCACACCTTGCTCCCTGTAGCCGTGCTCCTAGTTCCGAACTTCCTCCTCCTGACACCTGAGCTGTGCCTGTACTTGCCTATTTCTGGTTTTTACTCCTCTTCTGGCTTCTTAGGAATGTTGAAATTTGCTCTTTGTTGTGGTAGTGTTTTGGGATGGAGGTGAGAGATGGGGTTTCCTGAGGCCCTAGGTGAGAAGTAGAGCGGGAAGAGGGTTTGGTGGTGCAGACCTCAGAGAGCTGCACTTGTTTGTAAAGGAGCAAGGAGGAGGGTGTGAGGCACCACAGGCTGGCACAGGCAGTGGGGCTTCTAGGCAGAGTCTCTCTGCCTCTCTGCAGAGCCCACCAAAGCCAAGGAAGGGTCAAGCAAACTCATCCACTTGGCAGAAGTGGGCTGGGAAAGGGCATCTGAGAGGACTGAGAAATGGGTGGGGGGTGGATAATATTTAACATATTGAAATGCTAATGTCAGACTGATGTCCACCCCTGATCACAAGCCATCTGTTCCATGTGAATGGTTCCTCATTTAGCTCACGGCTGTGTCCATTAGGGGTTCAGGGATGGTCAGTCCATCCAAACGGTGTTCTTTGAACAGGGTTCACAAAGTGAGACAATGTGTTTATGTTCACTTATCTGACTAATTGTTGCCTTTCTAAGCAAGTTTAGGATGTGCTGAGAGATGACAGCCTTTTGTTAGTTAAATCAAGAACTAGCTTGAGTTCAGAAATAGTCACACTCACACAAACACGAATGATCAATGGGTAATAAACATTAGCTGATAATGATGATGCCAACAACAATCATATGTTGAATGCTTGTTTTACACAGGCATTCCAAAGAGCTCTGGACACATTTTTCTTCATTGTTATGAGGATCCATTGATCCTCCTAACAACCCTATGTAGTAGGCACTCTTCTCCATTTCAGACTTGAGGAATGTCATGGAATGGGGGCCAGGGCACGTGCTGCCCTTTGCAGTAGGCAGTGATCTGTGTACATTTAAATTTTGGGCTGCTCCCTCTTTGCCCTCCCCAGTTGTCAGATTCTGTCTTACCCTACTTTCTCTCCAGAGCTGCTTTCTGCGCCTACACTCCTTTTCCTTGTTTTCAGGACTGCTCTGTTTTGCATGTTCTCGGCATTAGCTGGCACTTGCCTGATGTTGGGGTGCCCATGGGGTCTTTCTGTGTTATCCAGCTGAGGCATGGCTGGGGCAGGGCCAGGCAGTTGGGAGTCTGGTTGTCAGGAGACCCTCCCCGCCTCATTCTATTCCTGCCTCCTTTGCACCTCCCATTCCCATCCTTCACCAACATCTTTCTTCCTGGCCTCCAGCTGCAGTTCTGCTGAGCCTGCTCGGTGGGGTAGGGAGAGGTTCAGCCTGAAACATCTACTCTTGTTGCCCAGTCATGGGGAGAATCCTTGGTCTAAGTCTTTCTAACTCCTCTCTTGCTCCAGAAGAGTATAATTAGGAATTGAACTCCTCACCCTCTCTTACTTGACTCTCCTTTCCCCAGGGAATGTGGGGAGGATGTTGGCACACAGGATGGGGCTGGGGGCCTGAGGTAGCAAACCCCAGAGCACTGGAGGAGCTCGCTCACTAAGATGGTGTTTTATTTCACTGTGATCTCCCCAGTTGTTCCTTTCTGGGAGTTCAAAGGTAGCCTCAAGACCCAGGGGAGTCCATCTCAACGTCCCATTCTATAAAATGGGGTGAGGACTAAAGGGATGCCTATATTAGTGCCTTTGACTAATGGCTTTGTGGCTGAGTCAGGAATGGGGAGCACGGCCATGGGTAGGCTGCAGGTGGGGGGTGTAGTGGGCAACAAGGCCAGTGAATAGGAAAGGCTCTGTTCTCCTTAGAGTGCTGGGGAAAGAAGTATCTTACCTCCGGCTGCAGCAGCTGCTGCTGCTGTGTGTGTGTGTGTGTGTGTGTGTGTGTGTGTGTGTGTGTGTGTGTGTGTGTATGTGTGTGTGTGTAGGAGCTTTTCCTGAAGAGACAAGGGGATGGGGGAAGCAGTTGAAAAAGGGCAAGGGAAGCTTCTCCCAGCACTAAAGTGGGAGTTGGGGATCAGGACTACAGAATGACAGATAAGCAAACTAGTATTATGAAGAGGCTTTAGAATCGTGGAAAGGAGCTCTGATTCCAGATCTGGTGCTCAGATCTGGATTCTAGTGGAAGCTCTGCCATTTGTGACCTTGGACAAGTCACTTTAGCTCTCAGCAAAGCCTCAGTATCTTCATCTAGCAAAGAAGAGGATCCATTTATTCCACTAGTATCTGCTGTATGCCAACTCTCTACCAGGCACCATTTTAGGCTTGGGGATTCAGATGTGAGCAAAGCAAACAAAAATCCTTGTTTTTATGAGGCTTCCTCTCTAGTGGGAGGATTGAACTACAGGGGGCTTGTACAGTTCCTTCCAGTTGTAAAGTTCTGTGATGTCTTAAGAAAAACCCTTTTCAGTGGAATCGCAGTTATGAAGGGAAATGACAAAGCAGGGAGCTGGGGGTGGGATGGGATGGGTGATGGGATGAGAGCTAAACTTACTGTGTAAGGAGTTTAATGGGGGAGGGGAAAGTGAGGGACTGAGAGGTTGGGTGAGTCCATATTTAAGACAGGTGTGTCCTGGATGCTAAGAACACTGGCATACAGGCTACTGGCTGTGTTGGGTGGGGGTGAGTAGAGAGGTTGCACAGTTGCCTCAGACAAATGTTCTTTGCCCACAGACCACGCCACCATTCCCAACCCTGATCCAGATGACCCCTCTCCCGCCAGTCCTGGGAACCCTTCGGTGCAGCCAGAGTGTGAGCCAGGGTCCTGCAGCATCGGAGAGTTGCCTGAACGTGAAGGGCAGCCTCCTGTGGCCCCGCTGCCCCTCTTCTTCCTGGCCCTAGAGGCCGACTGGGCAGAGGCCAGGGCTCGCTGGGGGCTGGCCTGGGAGGCCCATGTGTACGGGGTAGGCACGCTCTTCGGTCTGGTGGCCCTGCTGGCGCTGTTGGCTCTGGCCCTCTTGCCCTGGCGCTGCCCACCCGGTGCCCCCTGCTTGGCGCTGCTGGACCTGCTCCTGTTCTCTGCAGGGACCACGCGGGCCTTCCCGCTCTTCTACGACGCCTATGGGCACCGCGACCGGCTGCCCGCGCTAGCCTGGCTGCTGCTTCAGGACCTTCCGCTGCCCTGCCTGGCCGCTGGCCTGGGACTGGCCTGCCTGCTGCTGGCCCGGCCGCGACCGCAGCGGTGTCCCGCCGGCCTGGCCGCGCTGCTGCTCTTGGGGCTGGGGCTGGCTGCCGCCGCTGCCCTCGGGAGCGCGGCCCACCGCCCGCTGCGGCCCCTGAGGCTCGCCTCCCGCGGGCTGCACGCCTTCCTCGCCGCCCTCCTGTCTGGTCTCCTGCTGGCGCTCTCCTGCTGGGGGGGTCGGCGGCGGCGGGCTGGAGTGCCCCTGGGAGGGTCCGGCTTCAAGGGCGCCACTCCTCTCCCGCAGGCGCGCAGCCCCTTTGCCCCGCGGGAGTCTTGGCGGCGCGCGGCGCGCACTGCTCCCGTGGCGGGCACCTTCGGGCTGCTGAGCGGAGCCCTGCAAGGTTACGAGGTGCTACACGCCCTGGGCTATGGCGGCCAGCCTGGCCTAGAAGGGCCCTGGCCCTGGTGGGCCTTCCAGCTAGGCCTGCGCCTGGGCGAGGTGGGCGTCGCGCTGCCCTTGGCACTGCTGGGCCTCTACCCGGCGCTCTGCAGCCCCCGTGTGCCGCCGCGCTGCTGGGCCAAGCTCTTCCGCTTGTCCCCGAGCCACGCGGCTCCACTGCTGCCCGGGGGCTGGGTCACCGGGCCCCCGGACAAGGAGCCCCTGGGTGGCGCCATCGCGCGTGGCGACGCGGAGCTACTGCAGCTGTGCGCCCTGGCAGGGCCAGGCCCCGATCTTCTACTCCAGGGAGGCGGCTGCCGGGCCTTCGAAGGCGCGACGGCCAACTCGGTCCCTTCCCCGGCCTCCTCCCCCTGCAGCGATTATACCGTGGACTTCCGCCCGCCCTCCCCAATCAATCTAAGGCGCAGCATAGAGGAAGCCCTCTGCAGCGAGGCCCTGCTCGCGCCGGGCCTCTTCCAGGGCCCCGCGTTCGGGGAAGCCCTGCCAGGGCTCAACCTCTACTGCACCTCCTCTCTGGGGGCGGAGACGGGGTCCCGGCCCAATGGGAGGTCTGAGGAGGCCCCTGGCTTCCCCGCACCCCCAGAGCTCCCGTCTCCCGGGGTCTGGCCCGCGGGCAGCAGCGCCTCGTCCGGCTCGCTCTGTGGACTCTCTCGGGACAGCTCGTCCATGCTGCTGTGCTCCAGCCCGGAGAGGCCCCCACGCTGTCCTCTGGTCTGTGTTCTTAGTCCCCCCGGGCCCTCAGGAAGCAGCCCGAGCCTCCCAGCCTCAAGCTCCTACCAGGCCCTGTCCCCACCTTCCCGCGACTCCCCAGAGCCTGCTTCTGAGCTGCAGGCCGAAGAGGCCTCGCTACAGGAGCAATTCCTGGATGCCTGCCGACAGATCGACGAGCTGAGCGTGGGCAGCGACACCATAGACCTGTGACTGAGGCGGCACCCTTGCTGCCTGGCCATCTGCCCCCTTCTGGCGCCTGCTCTGCCTGAGACCTGCACACTGTAACCCTTCCCCAATCCTGCCTGGATCAGATACCTCTCCCTTCTTCCTTCCCCATCCAGGGGTCCCTGGGTGGGTGGGTCAGTAGCCAGGCTCTGTTGATTGGGGATTAGTGCCACCTTCTTTGGAGCCCTGGGCACTGATGCCCTCAGCTGCAGTTCTAGGCTGACAGGGATCCCACTTTCCTTGGCATTCACCAGCAATAAAGCTCCAAGGTGCTCCACTCCTGACCACCACTCCCCACTCTGGTGCTGAGTGAGAGGACTGTCCTCAGAAGACCTTGGGATCAGCCTCAGTCCCCATACCTCTGCCATGCCCAGGAATCCCATCCCTGTGTGCGTGAGACTCCCTGTTCTCCGCATAATCCTTCCCCATAGAGAGGTCCATGGCCCATCTAGGACACCCTCTAGCAGTTAGGTGGGAGGTGAACGCTTTCAGATTTAATTTATCAATAAAATATTTTCAGAGGAGAAGGGTCTGCCTTCTTGGAAAAGCTCAGGAGGCAACGGCAGCAATGGTTCTGTCAGAACTGGAGGAGAAGCAGCCTGTGGGTGGGGTGGGTCCATCCCAAACCCCAGTGACCTTCACTCCTGACTGCAAGGAGTCTTGTCCTGTGCTTGGGATGAGTGAGGGTCCTCAGAGTGGCCCCTTGAACACCCTTCTGACTCTCTGGGAGGTGGCTTTTTGGAGATGGACCAGGACTCTGAAAGATGAGGCACAAACTCTACAGTCATTGGTGGAAATGTCTGCATTCCTAGAAGCCTGGCTTCAGATCCTGGGGGACAGATGGCTAGGGCCTGGTTAGTGCTAAAGTCTTTCATGGAACACATGTCAAGGGCTTAATCACCTTGAGATGAGATCCCTAGAAATCTCCCTGCCATGTTCCCAGAGGAATTCACAGAGGCCTTTCTGATGCACAGAGGAAACTGCCACCTACCAACAGGGTCTCTTCAAGATTGCATTCACCACCCCCTTTCCCCTAGGGAACACTCATCTCCCAGAGGTGCAGATTCTTCCTGAAGAAAGCCTGTCTTCCCCAACCCCAGCCCCATCACCTACCAAAGCAGAACTCACAGTGCAGATCCATGAATACATCCAGCCAGCAGGCACTCTGTAATCCCTGCCTTGTCCAGAGCATTTGGCTCTGAGTTCTGTAGTGTGCATTTGTCATTTGGCTAAAACATGCTAAGTTCAGAGTGGCACTAAAACTGTTCATAGATGAAGTTTGAAAATGAAAATCTGGCAGTGTTTTGGCAGATGTCCTGCACATCCCAGGGAGACTGACGGGGGCATACATACTAGGCTTGAAGAGGAAAAACAGTAATAGAAGTAGTTTTTCTTCCAACTCTGCTCTTGGGATGTGATAAGGGAGGTGAGGAAGCCAAGAGGGAAGCAAGCGGGAAGGCAGCAAGAGGCTGGGGCCCTCACCATACCATGCCCAACACACTAGTGGAAGAATTAAAGCACTGCTCTCCCTGCACACTACAATCTGCCCTGGCTGAAGGAGTGTCCAGGGCCTGGGGCCTTAGAAAGAGGAGGGGGGTCAGTGACATTTGGAGGAGAGCGAGGGTCCTAGTAGTGAAGAGAAGCGGAGAAGTATGGGTCAGGCACAGAAGAGGGATGGGACTGGAGTGGTTCTGACTGTCTCCTCCATCATCTGGCTCAGCTTGGCTCAGAGATTCTTACTGCATTGTCACCCTCGGCTGAGGCCCAGAGAACTGCCAGCCTCCTAATTACAGGCATTTTTCATTGGTGTCCTAGTGACTGTAGCGGCCCAGCATCGGAGCTGCTGTGTCACAGAGGGAGTGCTTGCGGCTCAGAGAAATCGCTCCCTCTCCTCCCCATTCCCTTCCATCTGCTTCTGCTCACTCTCAACTCCTCTCTGCCATCTCTCTCTCACCCTAATCCTTGCCAGCTGCTCTCAGTCGGTCATTCACTCTCCCCACCAAGGGGTTCATGTTCACACCTCCTGACAAAGCAGTCCAAGCCCCACATAGCCCCAGTCAGTCTCTGTGTGTGTCTGTCCCTCACCCTCCCTCCCACCGTCCCTCCAACTCTCTCTCTCGCATCTCTCTCTCTCTCTCTCTCTCACACACACACACACACACACACACACACACACACGCACACACACACCTTGTCTGGAAGCTTTGAATGGGGCTGGTGAGATGGGGAGTGGGGCAGGGGAATACAGCCTGGTGTTCACCAGCTCCAACACTTTGATTTTCCTCAGCAAGAATTACCTCAGCCCTTTGACTTTGTAAGGAGGCCAAGACTTTGGTGAGACAAACTTTCCCTTTTGTCTCATGCCTCAGCCCTTACCCAAAGCAGGTCTCCCAGAGAAGCCCAGGTAGATCCTAATACATCCTTCAGTTCCAATTCTTCCTACTGTAGGGGGCTGAGGGACAAACTCACCATCATTCATTCAATCTCCTTAATGAATGAATTTTACTGAATGCTTACAAGGCACTAAGTGCTAGAGGAGGGTGAATGAGGTGGACACCAGCCTTGAACTGATGAAGTTCAAGGTCTTCTGGGGAAAGGAGATATTAAAGAGCTAATCCCATAAATAATTACAGTAAGTGCAAATAGCTAATTACAGCTGTGAGAAGTGCTAAGAACAAGAAGGATGCAGTATTACAAGAAGGTCTGGCTTGCAGGGTGGAGTGGAGCCAGAGGAAAGAGGCTTGGGAGAGGCTGGCTGAGCATGGCCTGGACCTCTCTTACTTCCTTTCTGGGCTCCTGCACAGTGATGGATGAGGGAGAGACCAGCAGTTTATTTTCCCTGGAAGCCACGTTGCTGGTGTGGTGCAGGGTATGATTCCTGCTATTTAATAAAGAACGCTGCATGTGTCCTAGGTAGATGGATGAGCAAATAATCCTGATGGAAGAACCACGTGCCTCCCTAATGTGAATGGATAGGAGGGGATAGGTTTGAGGCTGAGGCTGGGAGACGGAGTTGGGGAGCCAAGTATGAAACTTGGGAAGCGTAGAAAGGGCCCGCTGCATTATCCTCCTCTAGGGGCACAGAACTCCGCACTGTGGATGGTTGCTGCCCCCTGATGGGCACTGGGACACACTTTCGTTTTGTCCTTTGAAGAAGATTTGGGTCCAAAGTACTTAAAACTTATTGTAGGGGTGTCCCAAAGGGATGGTGGAACAGTCTTCTTAGGCTTCTTTGTCCTGTGCACACTGCATCCAGGAATGGGAGGACCGCCCCGCAGCTAGGGCTCTGTAGCTTGCAGTTTAGTCTTTAGTGATGGAATTTCTATTTCGAAGGCGGTGAGAGGGCAGGAGAGAAAGAGGAAAAAGAGGGAGGAATGTGGAATCCCAAACCAACTTTATTAGAATGACCCAACCCATTTCCGTTTCGCTTTGTCTCTCTTTATCCTGGGTAGGATTAACCCCATAGCCTTAAAAATATGTTTTGTATTTCAGTACTTCCTTTCCTGAGTTATGTGTTTAAAAATAACTGTGACATTTTCTTTTAAGCATATATTACTTGGAGCCAGGGCTTCATAAATTTGATTAAGTGTTTTCTCCTGCACCCCCATTACAATCAACTAGTCATCCATCCATCCAAAATGTATAGAAAATGGGATTTGAGGAGAAAGGGGAACTTACTTTTCACTGTACCTTTTGTCCTTTTTGAATTTTCTACCTGCCATGTATTCAGGTTATACCATTTAAAAGTAATTATTAAAAAATGTGTTAGGAAACCTTCATAAGATTGTATGTCAATGATACCTTAATAAAAAAATTAATTAAAAAAATGTGTTAGGCGCTTTTTTCAGCTGGATATTCTGCAGGGTGCTTCAGTCTTCCACAAAGGTCAGTTCCTGAGCCCAGTGGGATGGCAAATACTCTCTGTGTCTCAGGATCCGGGAGCACCCAGATCTCCTCCTGGCCAGTGAGATCCCTCAGCTTTGGGTCTGTCTGATAAGCTGACCTGAGGGAAGAACTTTTCCTGTCTCTGGGAGGACCTGGGTACTAGGTCTGTGTGTATAAGCTTAATGTTACATTTGCTTTGGGTGTGTTTTCACGTGATATTTATGTGCGTGCTTTCATACATGTGTAAGGTTTTTATTAATTTCTGTCTACCCCCTCTAGACTATATTCTCCAGGAAGCCTGGCACCCTGTCTTTATTTAGCTCACCAATTTTACCCTAGTGTCTGACACTTAGTAGGAACGCATAAATATTTATTGAAAGAATAATTGTGTGTGATCTGTGTTTGTGCGTTCTGTAGTAGCTATATTGCGAACAATAATAGGCACAGTTAGAGGTATCTGCTTTAGTGGAACAAATGTTTCCCTGAGAATATAAGAATTGTTCGAATGATGTGTGTGATGTGCTTGTGTTTCTGTGCCTTGTGGCTGCATTTTTGTCCGCCTTTTCTGGGAGTCTGCGCTGGCACTAAAGAAAATGCTTATTAAACATGCATTATATGTCAGATCCTGAGTTGGGCCCCGAGAAAAAAAGACTTCTCCTGCCTGCCCTGGTAAATTTGGGATCGATCCCCCAGAGGTGAGATGATAAGCAAGGCAAATTAGCGATGCCTGATTTCCCTACAGTGTGGCCGGAGCGGTGCTCGAACTTCGGGGTGGAGCCCCGCCCAAGAAGCTCCGCCCTTGGGCAGCACCATTTTTTTCATTCCGGAATGTCTTTTCTTAGCACCAAGTTATACTTCGGACCCTTTTGAGTGACGAGCACTTCCGGGATCTCCCGGGAACTTGGCGTGGTGCGATTTCTAAACCACCTCTGTGGCTCGCGTGCGGCGACCGGGTTTGTTTGCAACTTCACGCACTTAGGTTTCCCGGCCTCATGGCCGGACTGACCCTGTTTGTGGGCCGCCTCCCGCCCTCGGCCCGCAGTGAGCGGCTGGAGGAGCTCTTCAGTCACGTGGGGCCGGTGAAGCAGTGCTTCGTGGTGACTGAGAAAGGTAGGGGGCGGAGCGGAGGAGGATTGGGCTGGGGCTCCTGGGAGGCGGATGGGGGTGAGGACGCCCTCCTAAAATTGAGCGAGCCATATAATTCTTTACCCGCCCCTAAGAGAAGGGACTGGGAGTTGAATTTCTTTTCCACACTGACTCTGCTCTAGGTGAGTCCATAGGGGTCCATTTCTGAGGGTCCAAGTATTACCTTAAGTTTATATAGCACTTTCCGTTTGTTACGCGTCCTCGCATGTAAGATCTTATTTGGTAACAATGAAAATAGCAAACTTTAAAAAAAACTTATTGAGAGTCAACTGATTGCCATGTACAGGGCAGCGTTGCACACGTATTACCTCATTTAGTTTTCTCAACAATGCTTTTGGGTGGAGAGTCTTAACCCCATTTTATAGACAAGGAATCAGGGGCTTAGGGAAATTTGGTAACTTTAGCTTAAGTTGGTACAGCCAGTAAGTAGTGGACCCAGAATTTGATCACCAGACCCAGAGCTCTTAACCAATATGTTATTCACTCAGTTATTTATTCAGTAAATATTTGTTGAATGCCTGCTATGTGCCAGGCATTGTAGGTCCTGGGGATACATCAGTGCACAAAACCAAACCAAAAATCTTGCTCTTTTGTCTTCAAGATGGGGAAGATGGCCAGTAAACAAATAATCAAAATATATAGTAATAATGGTGGTGAAATGCTAAGGAGAAAAATAAGTCAGGGAACAAGGTTAGGGAGTCAGAGGTGAGGGAGGGTATAGAGGGGTGAAGAGTGGCAGTTACAGAATAGCTGGGGAAGGAAGGCTTGACTGAGGTGAGAGAGTGAACATGGGTCTCTCAGGGGGAGGAGCAGACTAGGCAGCGGAAAAAGCAAGTTCAAGGATACTGAAGAGGCCTGTGCTTGGCATATTGGAGGAGTAGCAAGGAGACCAGAGTGACTGGAGTGAAGTGAGTGGAGGGAAGAGAATTCAGAGATGAGCTCTAGGGTACCTAATCATGTTGGACCTTATAGGCCATTGCAAGGACTTTGGCTTTTACCCCGAGATAGGAAACTATGCTAGTTTTGAGCAAGGAGCAGTAAGTATGATCAGGCTTACATTCTGAAAGATTCTGTCAGTCTGCCATGTTGAGACTAGGCTGTTGGAGAATAGGACAGAAGCAGGGAGACCAGTTAGTAGGCTCTTGCAAGAGAGATCAAGGTGTTGGACCAGGATGGTAGCAGTGGAGTTGGTAAAATGTGACTGGAATATGTATATTTTTGAAGGCATAGTTGAGAGGATTTGTTGATGGATCACATGTGAGGTATGAGAAAAGAGGAGTCAGGAGTCAAGTCTGACTCCAAGAGTTTTTGGCTTGATCCACTGGGGATATTCACTGACTTGTGGAATCTGCTATGTGATTCACATTCCCTTTTGTGCCCATCACATCACTGTGAGAGAGGGTCGGTGTGTATTAGAATAAGGAAGTACTGAAGGGTTTTAATTGTAGAAACAGTCCTTCCTCTTACCTAGTTTTAAGGGACACTTGAGAGAGGCACCTGATGTTACGCAGAACATCCATTTAACGTCCTTCTAAGTCATTAGGCTGTCCCTGTAGGTGGCTGCCTGTGCCTTTCAGCAGAACAGCTGATGCAAGCTGCCATTGGTGGGCTCCTCTTCCCCGCCATGGTATCTGAGTATGTGAGTAGGCAGCCTAGCAGTGTGCTAACAATCACTCCATTCTTAGCTTCTATTTTGTTAGTAACAGGTTAGAGTTTGGATTGTTGACATGTCTCTGATTGCTATATAAGCCATGGAACCTGCCTGGTTCCTTGTCATTTTAAGTATAGCTATGGGTGAATGAGAGAATGAGAGTGTTATATAGTGGTTCAGATCATAGTCCATCAGTAGGTCTTCAGTGGGTTGTGACTAGAAATTTTTTTTAATGAAATAGAATAGAAATAGAAAATGGTAAAGAAGAAACATTTGTAAAACTTTTTTTCTGTTTTTTAATAAGCAATATATATGTGTACTGGGTGCCACTATAAGTTATATCCATTACTGTGGGTTGTTAAAACAATTTGAGAAACACTAAATACTAGACAGTTGTGTTCCAGCGAAGAACAAGCTATTGAATGGGAATTCTCCTTTGGGTCGTCAGAATGCAGGTTGTGTGTAACTTTACCTAGTACCTTGTGTATGTGGTCTGAATCTTTTTAAAAAGCTCTTATTCCCTTTAAAAAACCCAACAACTAATTACTCCCCTATCCCTGTCTGTATAACCAAAATGTACTGGGAAGAGTGTTGCACTTAGTGGGATGAGAGGGAGAGGGTATAGGATGAGGTCTTACTCAGTTGTGGTAACTTGGGCATGCCTCTTAACTTGTTTAAGATGGGGCTATTTGCACAGGGTTGCGAAGATTCAAGTAACTGTGTGAGTACTTTGTGCAGACAAATGATGTGTGGTATTTATTGGGCATACATGCTTTTATCTCAACACTGAACTCCTTCATGTTTCAGCGGCGTTGGTTTTGGTTGTACTGATCGGGAAGGGCCTCGATTTTTCTTGTACTTATTTGTTGAAAGGTGAATAGGCAGGCTTTTGTGAGGCATTCAAAGAGAAAAAAAACTGATCTCCAGATCAGAGTATGCTTTCCTAGTGCCAGCCGTCAACTTTGCCTAGTTTATGTGGATCGGTGTCCTGTTTCAGGGCTTGAACCCTGAAGCAGGTTCAAGTGTAGTTGAAAAAAAAGCAGAGTGTGCAAGCTGTGTTTCTTCTTTGGATAGTAAACAGACTACTTGGTCTTTTTCCTTTTTTCTTTTTGATGCAGTAAATTACTTAAACTTTTACTACACAAAAATGTTATATTTTAAAAAGCATACCAAAAAGGGCAAAGATATGTTACAGTTTTTATTTGCAACCATTCATCTGCTTGGTACTAGTATTTTCTATGGTCATTACATTGGTGGAGTCCCATGGAAAGGGCATCGGGTTGGTAATGAGGAATTGATTCAGCCTCTAACACCCTGGGCATTAACCAGTTCATCACCTTCCTCCATCTCAAATTATTCATTTAGAAAGAGGACCATAATATTTGCTTTACCTACCTTAGGTGTTCTGAAGATAGAGATAAAAGATTTACAGCTGCTTGGGAAAGGTTTAATTTGATATTGATTGCTCAGGCTTGGTAATAATGATAATGGTATCTGGAGGCTCCCAAAGCAGTGTTTAGTGTTTGTGGCTCTTTTGTCAGGGTGTCAGGCACTCGCTGCTGAGCTGCTGTGAGGAGGGGCCGCATTACTCTAATTTTTGAAGCTACCAAACTTATCTTTCCTACCTTCTGTTTGATTTTGAGTTCTTCTTTGGGGGTGTCATGGGTATCGTGGATCCTCCATATACCTGAGGTTATCAGGAAAGAAGCAAAAAGAGGAGCTAACAGCAAAGGCAGAAATTAGAAGAGGAAGCCTGACAATTTCTGATCAAGGTGGGGAAGGGGACACTGATGCCAACCTTGCTTCTGTCCCTCCTGAGAATTTCGGATTTAGGACAATAACTGTTAACAGGATTTCTTGGCAACATATCTGCTAGTTTGGGGTTCTGAGGATTTACTGGTTTAGGGCCCCTGGCTTACCGTTCTCTCCCCATGCCCTCTACTGTTTAGGGAGTAAGGCCTGTCGAGGCTTTGGCTATGTCACGTTCTCTATGCTGGAAGATGCCCAGAGGGCCCTCAAGGAGATTACTGCCTTTGAAGGCTGCAAGATCAACGTGACTGTTGCCAAGAAAAAACTGAGGAACAAGTCCAAGGAAAAGGGGGGAAATGGTGAGTTTCTAGTAACTTAAGGGAGTTTCCCTGCCAGGGTAAGGAGACTGAGTAATGGCAGGGTAGCATCTAACTTTAACGTTTCCTGAATTTCTTTTGGATTTCTAAAATTATCCAATGTATTTTGATACTCATTTTAGTCTTTTGTTTACTTCTAAGTCTGGAGAATCTGGTGCCAGTGTTGGTATACCTCCCCCTGTGGTAAATGCCGTCTATTGTAGTAGCTTCTTTCCTGTAATATTCTGGGTATAGAAGTAGGGTTTTGGAGCACAGACTTATTCTATTGCCTATTAATTTTTAGAAAATTGGGAACCCCCAAAGAAGGAGGTGAAGCCTAAAAAAGGCAAAGTGGCAGATAAGAAAGCCCGATTAATTATACGGAACCTGAGCTTTAAGGTAAGTGACAGAGAAAACTAACACTGCCTGTTGTGCTCATTGGTGGAACTCCTCACTAGGATGGTGTAATTGGATGTAATTCCTGCTGGGAATGAACCTTAGCCTTGTTGAATTTGGAAAATGGGCCCGTCTAAACAAGAACATAATAAAGAAAGTAAGTGTGAAGGTGCTTTCCTTTTGGGGAAACTACTACAGGGAAAGGGAGTGGTGGAACAGCTCTCTGATACCTGTCCTTTTTGCTTCTTAGATACAAAACAAGATGCCGTCTATTCAGAAATGTTTGGTGTCCTAGTCTCAAAAGTATAAGAAGAAGTAAAAATGTTCAAGCTCTTTCTAATGAACTAATTTAATATTTGATGTTTCATGTTTATTTGCTGTGATAATACCTCTTTTTCTTTCTTCACTTTTGGCTTCAGTGTTCAGAAGATGATTTGAAGACAGTATTTGCTCAATATGGAGCTGTCCTGGAAGTAAACATACCTCGGAAGCCAGGTACTAGCAAACCTTCATTTGGTGTGAAGGAGATTAAGATTATTTACCATAATTATCTTTTCCATATCACCCTTGAACTAAGCACCATTTGAAATGTAAATACAAGGTTCATGTCATATTCTTTGTGAGCCTCAGATGATATGTTATATATAAAGTATCAGGCACTGTGCTTGACAAGTAAGAAAAATAATAGTGCTTATTCCCTTGATGGTATTTTTAGTTAGATCAGAACTAGTTTTAGAAGACAAGTTACAGTTTGAGGAAACGCACTGCTCTCTCCAAGTCCGAGTCAGAGTATACTCAGCAGGAGGACACAAGCTATTACTATGGGCAAGGGGCTGGCTGGCTGGTAGGACTTGGACCATTTTGTCAGCTCAGGTTGCTGCAATTAGTGTCTGTTGGCTTCCCTTCTGCTTCCTCTAACTTCTTTGTGCATTTGCACACAGATGGAAAGATGCGTGGTTTTGCTTTTGTTCAGTTCAAAAACCTCCTAGAAGCAGGAAAAGCTCTCAAAAGCATGAACATGAAAGAGATAAAAGGTAAGTTTTCTACACCCATATCCCTGACCCAGTTATTTCTGGTGTTTGGGGAAATTAGCACAGTAACCTACTTTCTATATTTTCAAAGGGTATTTGCATTGTTGAAGGTCTCACTGCTAACACAGAAAACTGCTTGGTGAAATATTCCTAGTACTTGATCTTAGGGTTAAACGTGAAAGAACCTATGCCATTATCCTCTTTTCTTTATTTGGTGATAAGTGTCCTTTTTAATCTCTAATGAGAAAATGTCCTTTAAGTAGTCACTGGTGGATGCAGGTTGCCATCGGGGTGTGCAGTTTACAGCTTCCTCCCTCTTGGTTATGATCACTGGCACCCATGGGCTGTTAAACCGACTGAAGCTACTCTGGGTCTTGATATACCAGTTAAAGAAGTGATGGGCTTAGAGACTGCCTGACTTCTGAATGCAGGTTATTCCAGTAAACTGTTGGTCTAACTAGAAACACCATTCTAATTCTTTTTTTTTTAACCTATCTTATCCCAGGTGTGGCTGTGTAGAAAGGCAAAATTTCTGTTCATTGATAAAAACATTAAAGGCTAAAAAGAGTAGGCAGCTACTAGGAACCTTATTTTAGGACCAACTTTCTCTGAATCGACATTTTGTCTCATTTGGTTGGTTTACTGCCTTTGATGAAAAGGAATTCATTTACAGGAGTTGATGAGAAGAGGAAGGCCTTTCTGATGCTCCTTTTCTGTCTGATAGGACGGACAGTGGCTGTGGATTGGGCCGTGGCAAAGGATAAATATAAAAATACACAGTCTGCCTCTGTGCCAAGTAAGCTGTGGTGTTGTTGGGTAGGGAGGGTTGTATGTTCTGTGGTAAGTATGGAACAGATCCACCTATGGTAAAAGTGTAAGGGAACCTGCTTGTCAGTGAGACTTGTCAGGCTGGCGATACCTTAAGCATTAGAATAACCAAAAGAGTGAGACTGGGGAGTAAGACAGACTGAATTCCTGCTGGCTCAGAAGTGAGCCCAGAGCTGTTCATCAATTCATATCCTACCTCTGGTGATCTGGTCCCAAAACATAGGATCCTTTGAGTCTAAGCCTACTCCAGGGTGTGGATGTGAGTGGGGAGGGGGCCTGAGTTCATTGTTCTCTACTTGCTGTCCTTTCCTAGCTTTTCATAATAGGGGGTAATGGAATAGTAAGAATAGGGAGACTTACAACTTGAGTTTTATTTAGAAAACAGTTGGCTTTTAAGCCATCAGCAGTTGAGACAACAGACCTCACCAGGATTGAAGTTCACGGCTGAGCCCTAGAGCGAGCATTGTGCTGGCTGTGGTACGTGATGGCAGGCTGTTCGCGGGGCTCAGTTGCCGATCCTTGTTCTGAGTGAGATCAGGCTTCTGATGAGCGGGACGCCTCCAAGGGAGGCTTGGTGGCAGGTTTTGTTGCTGTTGGTTTTGTTTATTTCCCCCCTCATACTTTCTCTTACTCTGTGAAGTAAGAAAAATATGTGAGAAAAATACAGTAAGAAAAAATATGAGATATATTTGTATATCTCATATATTTTTCTAGTCCAAAGAAACTAGGAACTTCAGGTATTAGTTACTCTTGTTAAAATAACCTTGCTGTGAATACTAAATGAATTCATAACTTTCTTTACATCCCTTATAGGTGAGGAGAAGCCTAAAGCTAAACATCAGTTAGGCAAAGAGAGTGGCAGGGAAGAAGAGGTTAAGGAGGAGGAGGAGGATGTAGAAGCGGAGGAGAAAGATGATGAAGAGGAGGAGGAGGAGAATAAAGAGCCAGAGGCGACCAAGCCTGTGTGCATTCAGAAGAGGTGAGCCGCTCAGCTTATTCTGAGACAACAGGGCAATATTCACCATTGTCTCTAGGAGGCAAAAGGATGTCTTTCCCTGCCCCATCATTATGGGACTGACTCGTGTAATGAAGTTGGATGGGCCCCTTTGTCAGCCCAGATCCTCAGTCTGAACTTTACCATTGCAGAGCAGCCGAGAGGGCAGTGCCGGCAGAAAGCAGTGAAGAGGACACTTCTGATGGGGACAGTGACCTGGAGGAGAGAGAGAGCACTGATGGCGGAGAGGAACTGGCTCGGCGTGACACCAACACTGCAGGGCAGGAGGATGAAGGTTTGTCTGGGATCTTTGCAGACACCCATACATTTAAAATAAGTTACTGAGAAATGTGCTTCATTTTAGCTCAGGCCTCTTTTTAATAGGATCCTAAGGTCTTCTGTCAAATGTGTGTTTAAATGCTGAAAATGAACTCTATATTCCTTCTCAAGATTTTTGTTTTTGTTGTTTTTTAATGAGTTTGGAATGATGTTTGAAAGACAGGATTCTTTCTTAGGGAATTTAAAACCTATCTTGATGTCGAGGCACTACTTCTGTCTTGATTATTCATGTTGAATGAATAAATGTATAAATAGGGTATTGTACCCTAACACTAAGGTGTTAACTCTTTTGGGTTGAGATGGGGATAAAGGACTTCTTGAGACATTCATAGAACTGTAATCAAACCCTATTGCTACCTTTATCAAGAATGTTGAGGGTGTACTTGTTTATTGAGGGAGGCAGGTCATCACAAAATGAGGAATGGCCAATAACTGTTTCTTTAGTTTGGATGGAGGTTTTTATTCACTTATCAAGTCACCTCTTCCTATTTCCTTTGCTATAAGTGTGGCATATTGGTTTGACCATAAAAAAACCCTAAGGAAATAAGATTTTTCAATGAGAAGAGAGTGGTGGACACCTTTAGAATCAAAGAAACTTTTAGGCTCAAGGGACTATAGTATGTGTCCTACAACCAGATTCAGCTCTCTCTTATCATTCTTTCATTTGAGAAAATTATAGGACTAATACATGATAATGAGAGGAATAAAAAATATAGTGCAGAAGAGTATAATATAGAAAGTAAAAGTTTTTCACCAGTCCCCAAAGAGTCTCCCAAAGTAACCATTGTTTCTTTTGTTACCTTCCAGAAATTTTCTATGAATGCATAAGCATGTATCTCTATTCTTAAAAACAGTGAGTCTCCTTTATACCAAGATCCTTAGCCTTAGGGCCCTTTTCCAGAGACAACCAATGTTATATGTTTCTTGTGTATCTGAAGATATTTAATACTTTTATAAGTAAAAACATGCATATAAGCACACCCCCCCCCAATATATATGTTGGAATATGTGAATGTGTTTTTTTTCTCCTCAAATGTTCTACATGCTTTATATTTCCAAAATGTTTACACTGTCACGCAGTATATGGGAATGTCTTTTTTTCTCCACACCCTTACCACATTGTATTTCGTATGTTTTTTTTTTTTTTTGCCAATCTGTTGGAATGAAAATAGTACCTTATTTCTTGTGTTACGTTTTTCCTTACTTATGAGTAAGTTTGAGCATCTTTTTATATATTTAGTTGTATGTCCTTTGTTCATCTTTAATTGGACTTTTTTCTTATTGGTTTATGCAAGAATTTATGTATTTAAGATGTTAGCCCTTTGTCATATGGCTTGCAATAGGCTTTTTCAGTTTGTTGTTTTTCTTTTTACTTCAGATGTACAAGTCTCAAAGAAGAAGAAGAGGAAATTACCCTCTGATGTGAATGAAGGGAAAACTGTCTTTATCAGGTACATCTTTTTACCTTGAGAACTGCTGCTTGTGTTGCCTTCAGAAGTTCTTCACTTCACTTCACTACTTTCTTTTCCTGTCCTCTCATCTTCTCCCTCCTACTTCTTTTTTTGTACTGGTTCTGTTAGCTAGGCCAGAAAGTTAGAAGCCTCTAAGACTGTTAGCACATCTGGACCTAGGAATATAGCAAACAATGAGAAATGTAGAAAAATAAAATTATACACAGAAGATAAATAGGGCTTTTCTTATATTGTCCTCATCTAGATTTTGTTCATTGTAATTGGGGTGGCATCATTTGGAATGAATCAGTTCTTCAGCTATGGGAAACCTCTTGCTTCTGGCCTTGTGTAGGGGCTTTGCTGGGGAGGGGTGATGTCCCCTTGTCCCAAATGATTTCTCTCTTCATGCCTAACTTATCTTCTAAAGTAGTGTCCAGAAAAAGTAAGGCATCCCATCTGTTTCCAGAAAAACAGAGGGAGGGAGTCAGGTGGAGATAAGTTTTATTTCATGTAGCCATTTGTGTTTTAGTCCTACCAACTGCAGTAGATGAACATTTTAAGAAGATCAGTGTATCTCTGGTACACCTTAAGCATACCTTCTCATCTTAAGTACCAATGGCTGGGGCCATTTGGGTCTTATTTTAATGATGTGTGTTTTATCCCCCTGTATAATCTTTTAAGATTATTTTTATTATATAAGTAATTTATGTTTATTGTAGGAAACTTAGGAAATAAGTGAGCAAAATGACACAAATTTAACCTAATTACTACTCAGAGAATACCCACACACACTCCCACATCCTATATTTTACAAAGAGGAGTTTAGCCTGTATGTGCAGTGTTGTAGCCCATTTTCTTCCTTAATAGCATGCCTCTCCATAATTTTTTTAATATGGTGTTTGGAATTGCTATATAAAAATTCTGTATTCATAGGAGATTCTGTCTAATAGGAAGGAAGAAACATCACACTTAGAAATCTGTGATTTTAATACTAAGGATACATATACCCTTATGTATATGTATATACATATACATAAGGGTATAAGTACACTCCTTATACATCTTTTAATTAATAAACTTAGGAAAGTAAGGGGATGGAAGAAAGAGAACAATGTACATGATGAGGCAAATTAGAAGAAATATGAAGCTAGGTTATGTCTTATTGCAGAACATTGTTTTTATCTTGATTACTCTGTAAGACAGAATTATTTATGGGGTTGTTAATTGAGTATAAGAGAAGTAAACTTGTAGATATTTATTTTGGATTCTTTTTTAAAACCCTGGAAGGATGTGCATAGCTGGGAAAATTAGGACTTTTTACACTGTGTTGAAATTTAGTAGAACAAAATCTCCTTCTAATATTTTTTATTCCCATCGAGAGACAGAAGTTCTTTTCTTCTTTTATACTTAGCTAATAAACTTTACCATGTTTGCTCTTGCATTATGTAAAATTGTAACTGAAACCTTGGTTTTATTGAAATGCAGAGGAGAAAATAGGTAATCAACATGCACACACATACACTTGACTTTTCTTAATAGCCTGCTGTGGGTCTTCTGTGGGCCTAATTTTGGCCAGTTGAAGTGAAAAGGCAGGTTTGTTGGGTGAACATTGGGTGGATCACAGAATCAGCTGTCATAGAGCAAACCTGAAGAAGGGGATGAAAATCTGGGCAGTCTGGGACTCCAGCTGCAGGAGATTGTGGGTCTTTTCTCTGAGGCAAAATCTTTTCTTCCCCGCCTTCTTAAGGTATAACATATATTCTGGAAAGTGCATAAATCTAAGTGTACAGCTGAGTGAAATTTTTCATATATATATATATCCATGTAACACCACCCAGACTGAGATATAGAATATCTTCAACTTTCAGCTCCCCAGAAGTTGCCCTTCGGGAGGGCACTACCATTTTTATTATACAAGTAATTTATGTTTAAATTAACAGAAGAGAATCTACACCTACAATGTCTGGTCTTTGTGTATGTCTGTTCAGGTTTTAAATGGGGGAGGGAATCTGATTGACATAGGAAAGTCAGTCAGTTATGGCCAATGGGCAGAGTGATACATCAGAGGCCTGTCCACTGGGGGTCTTCCTTGTGTATTGCTGCTATTCCTGAACAAGGAAGGTTGGTCATGAGCAAGGGAACCACTCCAGGTGGTGCCTTAGTCACCTCATACCAGAACACAGGATCTCACTTTTGTGATTGACCTTTTGAAATTGTGACCTGATTGTCTTTTACAGAAACCTGTCTTTTGACTCGGAGGAAGAAGAACTTGGGGAGCTCCTCCAGCAGTTTGGAGACCTTAAATATGTCCTCATTGTCTTGCATCCAGACACAGAACATTCTAAAGGTATTCGCTGTCTGCTGTTGGGCACTGAGAGGGTTGAGACCACGGCCATGGGTGCTGACTAGGTTACATGAGAGCATGACATGTGCTGTTCTGAGGGGTCACAGCCCTTCCAGCCCAGGTTTCTGTGATCCACAGAAGCACCAAGGACATTCTGAGGTTGTTTTCCATGGCATCAAACTCAGCATCTTTAATGGTGCTACCAGCCGTAATTTTGTCTAAGCTTTTTAAGCCCTTGCTTATTTACATTAGGTTAATGAATTCCATTTGTTGTTCTCTTTTGAATTTCAGATGTGATAGCATCTCATGGGTATTAATCATTTCCACATTGCTTGAAATTACTGGGATCTTTTTCAGTTGCTTTTGTTAGGGATGGAAGCCCTCAGGGAAACTGGTGCGGTGGCAGCCATCAGAAGGAAAACTGCATGGAGCAGGGGTGCTGCCTTAGGTCGTTCCTCTCCTAAGGAAAGGAACCTCAGGAGCTGACCACTCCCTATGTTAGCATATTGTTGTTAGGTAAGCATCATTTCAACCCATTCTACTCTTCGATTTCATCAACTGTACGTGTTCTTCTAAAGCAGTGAGTTCTTAGTCATTCTGATTCTTGATTCCTTTGACATCTAGCAAAAGCTCTCTCTCCAGAAAAATGCTGCTTCTGAGGGTTTGTGGGCTCTCTGGTGCTGCCCATGGATTAAGAACCTCCATTCTACAC
Organism: Smutsia gigantea; assembly: GCA_032199065.1. Classification (NCBI taxonomy): domain Eukaryota; kingdom Metazoa; phylum Chordata; class Mammalia; order Pholidota; family Manidae; genus Smutsia; species Smutsia gigantea. Next base: position 11,365 of record JAVSCE010007448.1, on the reverse strand, counting down.
CTTATTTTCCAAATGCATGAGACCTGAGCATTTTTGGTTTTTACTCAGCTAAAAAAGATGTAAATAAGGCAGTATGATGGAAAGGAAACTGAACTGCTTCCAGGAGATTAGTGATCTAATCCTTGCTAAGCCATAGACCAGCTGGGTGGTTTTGGTAAATCATTTAATCATGGTGGGCTCCAGTTTCTTATCTGTAAAATGAGAGGGTTCAACTAGAGTAGTCACATAAGGTGCCTTCAGCTTTGACATATTTCATCGTACTTGGATCATCTCCATTTCCAGTATGCTTTTCTAAAAATGGGCAGCTAGAATTGCATGAATGTTCCCAGTACTGTGGTATAGCACTCTACTCTGATGCTGTTGTCCCTTTTTGGATGAGGTGTAGTATATGGGATTGGTATTTTCAGAATGTTGTCAATAATCGACTTGGTCAGTCTCTTTCTTTGTCTATTAATCTTAGCTGAGAGTTAATGATCTTAATAAGAGTAATTTTCATTGTTTTTTTAATGCAGTGTCTTTCTGTGCTCATATTAAATTTTTATGACACTTTCTTTGCGCACTCACACAGCCTCGGCCACCTCCTACAGTTTATCCCTGTCAGCATGCCATTTTACTGCATGGAAGAGCTAAATATTATTATTTGCAGATTTTAGGGAAGTGTTAAGACTGAACCCAATACTGACCCTGGAAATTCCAATGATAAAATTCTCACCTATTCAGAAATAAGTACCCTTTTTCTTCATGTTGGACAAATAGGCCAATCTGCCTATTGGACACATTTTTTCTCATATTTCCTTCTTTCTTACTTGTTTCTTCCTACTGATATCTATTAATCCCAGACACAGTGGTAGGTTCTAGCAATGTAGAAACAGCCAAGAAATATGGCCCCTATTGCTGAGGCATTCATTTTGTTTGGAAAAATGCCACCTGACCAGTGCTGTCATGGACATGGGTGGGGGACCAGCGGGGTGGCGCACTTGACTCTGCCTGGCGGAGGCAGGGAAGACCTCACTAATGGGGCCCCGTGCGTTGGCCTGCCACATGTGTCCTCTCGTGTGCTGCCATTCATTCTTACAGGGGACAAAAGATCAATTAGTGCCCCAGTAACTATGAAGTGACATTGTTTTCATTTATGAGAGAACTTTTAAGGTTCAGAAAGTACAACAAAATATTATGAAACTTGCATTTCTTTTTTGGAGTCTACTCTAAGGTGACCTTTTTTCTTTGCTTATAGAAGCTGCTTTTTATCAATAGCAGAACTTAGGTTGGCTTGATTGGCTCTCCACCTAACCAGTGAAAGGTGTACCTGTGGAAATTCTAGAGTCTGAGTCATAAAGTAGGTTCATGGCTTTCTGGTTCACTGCTATATTCAGGTGGCAGAAGCCAGGGACTTTTATTCCAAGAGGCAGATCTGCTCTTGTCTCCCAAGTGACTGTGATGACGGTGAGATCTATAATTAATTTCAGGGTTAAGTGGTTCCCACCTCATTTTTTAGTCCTCTGATAGTCAAGCAGTAAGTGATCCTGAATGAAATGGTAGGCTGGAATTTCTCTGCCATTTCTTGTGGATATTTCTAAGGAGAAAGACGGTGAAACTATAGTTCTAAGAAGCCTTGGAAAAGATGGAGGAAGTAATAATAAAATCTCATTGCTGGCAGGTGTGTTCTCTTACCCATCTTTGAATCTTCAGTGCTGGTCTCATACGCCTGACAAAAGGATGCTACTACCCCTTGCCCTTTGGGTCTGGCTGCCACCATTGGTAATGTTGTCTGGGACTTCTGGCTGGTCATGGGAGGTTGGGATCTCACTTGATTTTGTCTCTCTATGCAGGTTGTGCATTTGCCCAGTTCATGACTCAAGAAGCAGCTCAGAAATGCCTTGAAGCTGCTTCTCCAGAGACCGAGGTAAGGAAGACATTTCCTTTACCCTGTAACTAAGGTGATAGTTGCTCCCAGGGGCAACATCTGACGTTTACACAGGGCTTTATTACTATTATTGTTCATATAATAATAAAGCTAACAGTTACTGAGCACTAAGTGTGTGTTAGGCACTGAGCTTTACATGTATTAACCTTATTTAATCCTTACACCAGCTCTATAGGGCTATATCAGGTAAATGCAATTATTACCCCTATTTAATAGATGAAGAAACAAATATAATTATCTAATTTTTACTGATCACTTTTTGTATGTCAGCCTCTACGTTAGGCTGATGACATGAAAGACTGGGATAAGAAGGGATTAAGGCCATCTCTGAAGTACAGTAAATGAGAGAAAAGTGTGTGGATGATGGGGAATTTCTCTGTATATTCTCTAACCAAGTATAAATTGTTTTGAGAAAAGTTATCTTATATTGCTATTTTCTCTTAAATTCTCTGAAATAGAGTTAACACTATCATTTAATTAGCTCTCTTTAGAATAATAAAATTTGCCTGTTTACAGATCATTTTCCTCATTTGGGCCTACTTTGGGACTAATGAACTCCCATAAAATAAATTATTTATTGCTGGCGGCCCTAAGCACACAGCTGGCCTTCTGCACATATACTAAAAACTGTTAGGCTAGTGATCCACTTGCAGCCAGCTGGGCGAAAACATTCTTGGGGGTTGGGTTCCATAGCATTACTGGGCTTTTTTGTTTTTCCTTTCCCTGCTGTTCTTACTTTCCACTCACTATGTATTTTGAGAGAGGGTTGCAATCTGTTACAGAGTGGTGGGCTTAAACTGGGTGGCCGGCAGCTTAAGGTTGACTTGGCAGTGACCCGTGATGAGGCTGCAAAGCTCCGGACAAAGAAGGTGAAGAAGCCGACTGGAACCCGGAACCTCTACCTGGCCCGAGAAGGCTGTGAGTAGTGGAAAGGGGACATGAGGCAGGCTGCTGAGCAGCTGGCCCTGTGCCGTGACAGTGGCCCAGTATGATTGGGCGTATGTTTAAAATTAAAAACCCAAATGTCCTCTTTAACAGTGTTATATTATTATTTTCCCTTGAGCAGATGTGGCTTGCTGTTAGGAATCCTTCACCCAATTCATGGATTAACCAGTCCTATTCTTTGTTCTGCCTGCTTGCCTTTAGACCTTTTCATCAGAGGATTAACAGGGCAAAGAGGGAGGAAAAACTCAAATTACCCTTGCTTCTTGTCATCATTTCTGATAGGTTTTCTAAAGGAGTTGAAAATTATGACTAAAATTAGTCTTTTGGATTATTCATAGGTTTAAAATGTGCACTCAGTACTTTTCCCTTAATGGTAAAAAGGTAACCAGACATTAGCTTTAATTAGTTTAAAAAAGGAATTCCTTCCTCTAGGTCCTACAGTATTGTCAGCCCACCTCTGTATGACTGCAGAGCCAGGGCTTGTAATGTAAGGACATCAGCCTTTGACACTAGGCCTCTATGGCAGTACAGCTGCTTCCTAGGGAGGCTGATTGGACTACTCAGGACTAGCCCTCAAGTACATGAGGAGCAGTGAAAAGGCCAAGAGCAGGTAATAGGTGGAGCATTTTTGCATTCAAATGACTAAAGAATACTTACTTTCAGAACTTCCCTAGGCCTTTTCATTTGTCTTTGTGCATACACACGAAGATTTTGAGGGGAGGGAGGGAGAAGAGGAACAAAATCACAAAATGTTCAGAATTTTGGTCCTTGAGAGTAGTTCAGAGCTGAGAACTTTAGCCCTGTAGCCTATTTCTGGACCTACCCAAATACCCAATTGTCCTGGCAAGTACAGTCCTCTGGGCCCTGTACAAAGAGATTGCATCATTCAAATCACATTCCTTATTGCTCAGAGAAAATTCCCTTGCTGATGTCTTGGCCTTTTGCCCTCTTTTTGCAGTGATTCGGGCTGGGACGAAGGCTGCAGAGGGTGTGAGCACTGCTGATATGGCCAAAAGAGAACGGGTGAGTAGACTAAGTGCCTTCAGGTTCTGCATGACTTATTATAGATGAATAAACAATGATTATTGAATGCTAGAGGTGCTCATCAAAGTCAGGTATCAGTCACAGAGCCTAACCTATACTCTTGTTAGAGAAACAAGAAGCACACAGGTGTCACAGCAAATAGCCCACCTTGTACATAATATTCTATCAGTGTTATGTACCATTATAAGAACCAGGTCTTATTCTCTATTTTCCTAATGCTCAGCAGTACACGTTTGCTGAATAGTACACTTCTAGGTCATGGAGTAGACACTTAACAGGATAGGGCTTTGTGTAATTGGTGTCAGTATACATGCTGAGTAGCATAAGAAAGGAAATTGGCTGAAGTTAGCAGAGAAGGAGGTAGATGTGGGGCTTGGAAGGAAGAGTTAAGATGTCCATATTTGGTGGAGAGGGTTTTATCTCCAGATGATAAAACCACTTTAGGAAAACTCCATATTATGGGCGTTTCCACTCATAACTGATACCATTGAGTTCCTTTGCTGCTCAGAAATGTTAATTCCTAGTAACTTTTACTTTTGCCCACGTGGCTTACTTTCAAAATGTTAAGCCAGCCTATAATGGTAAAGATGTATAACCATTAACTGAATTAGCTTTGGAACCTGAAAGTGCCAAAGATGATGGACAGAAATGAGAATATAATGACAAGAGGCAGTGTGTCTTTTCTGTGAACAGTTTCTAGACTAATATTCTCAGCTTTTTTTGGTAGTGAGCATCTTGAAATCTTGGTATTTGGAGGAGGACATTGTATGCCCTTTTCTGATCACAGTATAATAGTGACACATTTAATTTTTCCTTAGAACAAATTTTCTAGCAAAAAGCTCAGTAGGATTATCTGCATATAATTCACAGTAGGCACAACTTTTCCTCAGAAAGAAACAGACTGTTGAACTTAACGCACGATAGCCTCCTCAACTATCTCTTTAGTATTCATTTCCAGAGTGTGTTTTGTGATTTGTTAGTACCTTTACCAAACAAGGGGCAGCAGAAATGAGACTTGATAAAAGAAAAAATTTAATTTGAAACTTTTTTCTACTAACCTAATTTTAAAAAATAAATCAGAAGAATGTCGTCCTTTTACTTTAGAGACAGGTTGCCCTGGAACCCATGTTTTGTGCAGCACAGTTGAGGCCAATGCCCTGGAAGCAGAATTCATTTCTGTGGTCATGGACATTCCTTTGCCTCAAGGTGGCAGAGTTGAGACGAAACATTCTATCAAGTGTTCTTTGAATTATTAGATTTTCTCATTTTCTTTTGGAAAAACTAGGTAATTAGTTGAGGTGGTGGGTAGATAAGAACTGGGCATAGAAGTTAACTACAGTATTGTTTTTTTTTTTTGGTTTGGGTCAGGTTTTGAGCTGAGAATTTTATGTATATTACCTCATTTCAGCCTCTCAGTGAATTTGGCCATTTAGTACCCAGAGATTAGTATGATATTTTGATACACAGTTCTACTTCGTAGGTGAAAAATAGAGACTTAAAAAATTTCATATAACTTCTCCAGTTACAGATGGACTTCTAATTCAGTCTGACTCCAGAGCCCTCAGTCTTACTACCTACCAACCATCTTGCCTCCTTGAACCCTTCTTTCCCTGTGCTGAGCACTGTAAGGCTGCAGGGGGTGATTTCTCTCCTTCTTCCTACACATGTGGTTATTGGATGGCAGTTACGGTTCTTTCCTTTTGGAGAATTATGAGTGTGCATTTTTAAAGGGTGGGTGGTATTATTAACAATTCACTGTCCTTTCAGTTTGAGCTACTGAAGCATCAGAAACTCAAGGACCAGAATATCTTTGTCTCCCGGACCAGGCTCTGTCTGCACAATCTCCCAAAAGCCATGGATGACCAACAGCTCAGAAAGCTGCTGCTGGATGCCACTAAAGGGGAGAAGGGCGTGCGCATCAGGGAGGTGAGAGTTGGTCTTGCCCCTTCAGAATGTTGGCACCCATCCTGGGCCAGATCCAGCATTTGTTTCAGGCCATGGTGCTAGTAGATGGACGGATTTTCTTTTGCTCACATTGCCAGCAGATGAGGCTGAGTTGGCAGTTTTCCTGTGGGTCTTTTTTTTTTCTTCTAAGAGCTGCCTTTCACATCTGACCAAATGTCAGCAGAATGTGAGAAAGTCTCTGCCCTCATGAATTAACTGAGCAAGTACTTACTGAATGCCTGCTGTGTGTGCAGCATTATACCAAGTGCTGTAATTTTAGTTTTCTTGTAGAGAAAATAATCTGTGTGCTTTGCTCTATGAAAGAGCTATTGTACTACATTTTAGGCTCTTACCCTGTAGTAAGAGTCCTCAGTGCCCCATGGTGAGCACAGGGAGCCACAGGGGTCTTCAACAGTTGTATTAGACCAACAATGGCTTTCCACTAAGACTTAGTCAGACATTGGGTGGGTACAGAAACCTCTCCTCTGCCCCCACAGCACCCTTGGTCAAGAGTACTCTTACTCTGTTCTGTAATTGTCTGCCAATCTTCCCGACCAGGCTGAGCTCTTTCAGAGCAGGTGTTATCTCCTTGTTCCTGATCCTTGCATAGTACCTGGCACATAGTAATCTCTCAGTCAGTTTTTATTGACTAAGTAACAGCCAATACTATAAATCTGCTTTGCTCCAATTCACCACCATAAACTGGTTTGCTAACCCCAGAAAACCTCTTCAACATGTATGGTATTGGGGATTACATGAGAGAATGGGAACATATCAGCACATATCTAACACCACTCTAAGTAAAACTGTTCCAAGTGTTGCTGACATAGGGGTCAGTTGTGTAATTTCTCCTATCAACCTCCACAGTATTTAGTAAATTTCTGCACAATTAAAACTTCATCATTTAGTGAAATTTATGCATATTTTACAATATTTGCATTATATTGTATTTTCTCTTTAATTCTTTCATATGTATGAGTATAGTTTCTCAGCAAGATAGTAAGCTTGAGGACAGGAACCTCATTGGATGCTTTTCTTGATTTCCCTACAGCCCATGGCACATTTCTAGACACAGAGTAGATACTGGATTTATACCAAATGCAGCATCTGAGTGTCCCCAGCACCTAGACTTCTCCATTACCTGAGAAGTGCAGCTTCCAGGAGTAAGACAAGTGATCAATATTCCCAAAATGTCCTACCGTACCTTGGTGCTCCAGGATGCCTGTTATATCCAGCTGAAGAATGTAGGGGAAAAGCGTGCCAGAGAAGATCTGAGCTCTGAGAAAGACAGCTGCAGTGTCTTTCTTTATTTCTAGCACTTCCTCCTCAGGGACGGCTTACACAGTGACAGTGTCGTCTACCCCTCACCTTGCATGCGTTGTTGACAGTTAACCATTAGGATTTTTCCTTAGGAAGTTGGTTTTATTTACATGCTTATTTGTAAGTCTGTGTTGATCTATAAATTCATAGAAAGCTAGAAAATATCTGTTTACTTTGTTCTGTGATCTCAGGTGTATTCTAATAAGACAGACATTCATAAGTGTTATTCCAGCATAACTCCTGGGAGAGTGATATAGGTGAAAATTCTCTTCCAGTAACTTGATTCTTATTGAATCTGTTAAGGCTCTGTGTCCCGTAACTACTAATTCTCTCTCTCATTCTACTCATAGTGTAGAGTGATGCGAGACCTTAAAGGAGCTCATGGGAAAGTTAAGGGCCAGTCCCTAGGCTACGCCTTTGCTGAGTTCCAGGAGCACGAGCATGCCCTGACAGCCCTGCGCCATATCAACAACAATCCAGAAGTTTTTGGGCCCCAGAAGGTGAGCCTAACCCTGTGGAGATATCCGTTCCTCTGGGGGTGATTTGCCGAAATCCATTCCTCGCCTTCATGTCCAGTGTCCTCTGACATTTGTGTGGTGGAAAGCGTAGCAAGTCAGTGGAGGGAATGAGCAGTGATTCAGGTGATAAGGTGATTAGAAGGAACTCTGATCTTGCAGAACTAGCCCCTTACCTTTACGTAGAGTGAGTGAGCAGCAACCTTTGGCTGTGAAATAGAGGGCAGTAGCGGGGGCAGCTCAGCTCACTGTACTCAGAGATTAAGAAATCTAATGAATGGCATTCTGTCTCCTCCTGACACAGAGACCAATAGTGGAGTTCTCGTTGGAAGATCGAAGGAAACTTAAAATAAAGGAACTGAGGATCCAGCGCAGCCTGGTACAGAGCTGAAATGTTTTTTTTTTTAATTGTGGTAAAATGCACATAACATAAAATTTAGTATTTTAAGTGTTCATTCAGTTAGAACAGCTTTTTACAGGCCATATTTAATCTCTTTTGTTCAGTTTGTGGTTCTGTTCCCTTGAAGCAGGTCTCTACCACGTTAGGTTCTTTGTTTCCCTTTACTCTCGTTCCCTAGATCTCTCCAGGCCATCTTCTTCCTGCTGGCTGTCTTGTGATAACCCCACAGAAGGGGAAGGAAGGAGAGGCAAGAATGGGGCTGATGGTACTCCCAGTCAGCAGGGTTGGTGATGGTACCTGTCAAAATTAATAACTGGGGTTAAAGTTTTACATTGCCTATAGATTTCAACTCTGCCTTCCACAATTCCTCTTTCTTAGATGGCTCCAGAACGGTGAGGCCTGATCACTTTAGTACTCTATTTAAGTACTGGTATTGAGGAAAGAACAGGGACTTTGGGCACAGGAATACTCATGTTCAGACACAGGCTCTGCCTCTTTCTGAGTTCCTTGGAAAATTATTACCGCTCTCAGCTTCAGTTTAGTTTGTAAAATGGGATTAACAGCACCTGTGTCACATGATTGGTGAGGATTAAGTGAGGTAACACGTGCTGTTGGTCTTATATCCTGCATGGTCAGCATACAGGTAGGACTCATCCTGGAGAGCGTCCTGTCCCAGGACTGGAAGTCCAGATGATTCTTGTTCCCGTAACTCTTTTTTTTTAAATATAATTTATTGTATTATCATTAATTTACAATTACATGTGCAATATTACGATTATTAAACTACCCCCTTCATCAGGTGCCCCCCACCAACCCCATTACAGTCACTGTCCATCAGCGTAGTGAGATGCTATAGAATCACTACTTGTCTTCTCTGAGTTGTACTGCCCTCCCCGTGCCCCCCCAACATTACATCTGCTAATCGTAATGCCCCTTTTTCCCTCTTATCCCTCCCTTCCCGCCCATTTTCCCCAGTCCCTTTCCCTTTGGTAACTATTAGTCCGTTCTTAGGTTCTGTGAGTCTGCTACTGTTTTGTTCCTTCAGTTTTTTTCTTTGTTCTTATACTCCACATATGAGTGAAATCATTTGATACTTGTCTTTTTCGGCTTGGCTTATTTCACTGAGCATAATACCCTCTATCTAGCTCCATGCATGTTGTTGCAAATGGTAGGATTTGTTTCCTTCTTATGGCTGAATAATATTCCATTGTGTATATGTACCACATCTTCTTTATCCATTCATCTACTGATGGACACTTAGGTTGCTTCCATTTCTTGGCTATTGTAAATAGTGCTGCAATAAACATAGGGGTGCATCTGTCCTTTTCAAATTGGGCTGCTGCATTCTCAGGGTAAATTCCTAGGAGTGGAATTCCTGGGTCAAATGGTATTTCTATTTTGAGTTTTTTGAGGAACCTCCATACTGCTTTCCACAATGGTTGAACTAATTTGCAGTCCCACCAGCAGTGTAGGAGGGTTCCCTTTTCTCCACATCCTCGCCAACATTTGTTGTTGTTTGTGTTTTGGATGTTGGCCATCCTCACTGGTGTGAGGTGATATCTCATTGTGGTTTTAATCTGCATTTCTCTGATGATTAGCGATGTGGAGCATCTTTTCATGTGCCTGTTGGCCATCTGAATTTCTTCTTTGGAGAAGTGTCTATTCATGTCCTCTGCCCATTTCTTAATTGGATTATTTGCTTTCTGTTTGTTAAGGTGCATGAGTTCTTTATATATTTTGGATGTCAACCCTTTATCAGATACGTTTTTTATGAATATATTCTCCCATACTGTAGGATGTCTTTTTGTTCTACTGATGGTGTCCTTTGCTGTACAGAAGCTTTTCAGCTTGATATAGTCCCACTTGTTCATTTTTGCTTTTGTTTCCCTTGCCCGGGAGATATGTTCATGAAGAAGTTGCTCATGTTTATGTCCAAGAGATTTTTGCCTATGTTTTTCTCTAAGAGTTTTATGGTTTCATGACTTACATTCAGGTCTTTGATCCACCTTGAGTTTACCTTTGTGTATGGGGCTAGACAGTAGTCCAGTTTCATTCTCTTACATGTAGCTGTCCAGTTTTTCCAACACCAGCTGCTGAAGAGGCTGTCATCTCCCCATTGTATATCCAAGGCACTTTTATCAAATATTAATTGAGTGTATATGTTTGGGTTAATGTTTGGATTTTCTATTCTGTTCCACTGGTCTGTGGGTCTGTTTTTGTGCCAATACCAAATTGTCTTGATTACTGTGGCTTTGTAGTAGAGCTTGAAGTCAGGGAGTGTAATTCCCCCTGTTTTATTCCTCCTTCTCAGGATTGCTTTGGCTATTCGGGGTCTTTTGTGGTTCCATATGAATTTTAGAATTATTTGTTCCAGTTCATTGAAGAAAGCTGTTGGTAGTTTGATAGGGATTGCATTGAATCTGTAGATTGCTTTAGGTAGTATAGCCATTTTGACAATATTTATTCTTCCTAGCCAAGAGCATGGGATGCATTTCCATTTGTTAGTGTCCTCTCTAATTTCTCTTAGGAGTGTCTTGTAGTTTTCAGATTACAGGTCTTTCACTTCCTTGGTTAGGTTTATTCCTAGGTATTTTATTCTTTTTGATGCATTTGTGAATGGAATTGTTTTTCTGATTTCTCTTTCTGTTAGTTCATCATTAGTGTATAGGAAAGCAACAGATTTCTGTGTGTTAATTTTGTATCCTGCAACTTTGCTGAATTCTGATATTAGTTCTAGTAGTTTTGGAATGGAATCTTTAGGGTTTTTTATGTACAGTATCATGTCATCTGCAAATAGTGACAATTTGACTTCTTTTTTACCAATCTGGATGCCTTGTATGTCTTTGTTTTGTCTGATTGCTGTGGCTAGGACCTCCAGTACTATGTTGAATAACAGTGGAGAGTGGGCATCCCTGTCTTGTTCCTGATCTTAGATGAAAAGCTTTCAGCGTCTCGCCATTAAGTATGATGTTAGCTGTGGGTTTGTCATATATAGCCTTTATGATGTTGAGGTACTTGCCGTCTATACCCATTTTGTTGAGAGTTTTAATCAGAATGGATGCTGAATTTTGTCAAATGCTTTTTCAGCATCTATGGAGATGATCATGTGGTTTTTGTTCTTCTTTTTGTTGATGTGGTGATGATGTTGATGGATTTTCGAATGTTGTACCATCCTTGCATCCCTGGGATGAATCCCACTTGATCATGGTGTATGATCCTCTTGATGTATTTTTGAATTCGGTTTGCTAATATTTTGTTGAGTATTTTTGCATC